>OX418216.1:167377335-167688335 GCA_948455865.1 Conomelus anceps
GAAGTAAATTGAAACTTTACTGTGAAAAACAAGTTCTTAACTACCTTAAAAAATATATGATAAGTAAAAATAGTGATTGTGGTATAGAGATTAGTTTTATAGAACATTAGTTATTGTACTATAGTACTAGTGATTGAATCTTCTGTAGAGAGACTTTGATAAAAACTCAACTGATATAAAACAGGAGTTATGTGATTTTTGAATAGATGAATTACAAAATGAAGTTACACTAATATATAACAAATCTTCATCAATCTTAAATTTGAAGTGAGTGAAAATTAGGTTGGTACAAGTGAGTGAAAATTAATTAGGAGTGAGTGAAAATAAGGTTGGTACCAGTGATGGCATCAACTTGAACCAAAACTTTGATAATGAACTAAATGGGAGCGGCTCAGGGCCACCATGGTTGGATTGAGAATGATGTCATTACTCAGCTGCCCAACATGCATTAGCATCCCAATCAACGTCACTCAATGAGCATTCCTCACAGCTGATGCCCAGGTGCCAGAATGAAATTTAATTTACCAGTAAACAGTGAGGCTTCCATGAAATCAAACAATGTTGTTTGCAACCATCGACCAACCATCAAGATTTCCTCATTCTATGGTGAAACTACTTTCAAACAGCTTTCTAGGTTTTCATTCTATTACACATTTATATTTCACATCACAATAATGTTTATACAATATGGTAACATTATTGTTTAACACACAATTTTTTCAAGTAATGAAATCAATGAGAATCTCTTCAAGGAGATTGCCAACGTGCGATGGGCCAACTAGTATTAGTATAAGTTAATGTTAAATATACTGCATACTGCCTATTCTTATGTGCTTATTACCTCTGAGCAAAATAATGTTAATGATAATTCTAACCTAACTGTTCTATGCCTTCACTTTATAAGAATGCAAAATGTTGTACAGCAGCCTGATAACCTCAATATATATTTGGAAAACATACAGTTACACTCAATTTATCAATCCAGTAGACCTTAACATAACCTTTAAATTATGAATTGAATTTTACAAGATACAACTCTTGCCCAGTGAGTGTTGCATTTCTTGAAATTATTCTGTAATAACCCTGTTATGGACGAAGTATCTTTAATTTTCAGTAGCCTAACTTAACATGAGTAAATACAACTACATCATGATAAATTGAGAAAATTAAAAGGTATGCCTAAAAACTAGAGGAGTTTTGCACATGAGCCATTATACTTGAGAACCTAAACCCACGCTTTATTCTATAGAGGAGTGACAGGAGACAAGAGATTAAAAGTTAATTAGTAATGATTTATTATTATTTATTATTTATTAGAGGTTGGTTTTCAAGGGTGAAGGGAAGCTGGATACCAGTTACAGTTAGTTTTGCACTATTAGGCATTAAATTACATGTCACAGTAATAGTTCAACAATTTACACCCAAATGTGCATTGCAGAGGTGCATTCCATGAGAGAGACCAATGTATCAGCATCAGCTGCTCCTGCGCATTGAATGGCTAAGTAATGACATAATTCTTCATCCAATCATGGTGGACCTGAGCCGCTCCTTGAACGAAACTGGTATAAAAACAGAGGTTATTTTAAGTTTAAAATACTCAATCAAAAATTACACCAGTGAACACAACAGCTCATACTCAATCTACTTTGGTTGAAAGGGATATGTGAAAAAAAGATTTAAATCAGTAAAGCCTAATAGTAGGGAGACCCTGATCTGGAACTGAGATCAAATGTTAGATCAACCTGAAAAACTGCTGAAATACAAACATAGGTTATGTTAAGTTCAAAATAATAAATCAAAAATTAATTCAAATTACACTAGTAAAAACAACAGCTCATACTTAACCTGCCTTAGTTGAAAGGGATATGTGGAGAAAGAGCGGGTTGAACTAGTATAGCCCAATAGAAGGAGGACTCTGGTTTAAAACTGAGTTCAAATGTAAGATTGACCTAAAAACTGCTGAAATAAACTAACTTATAGCCTATATGAGAATAAACTGAACTTTTATACAAACAGAGGTTATGTTGAGTTTAAAATAATAAATCACGATTAATTTAAATTACACTAGTAAACACAACAGCTTGCACTCAACCTACTTTGGTTGAAAGGGATGATGAGGAAAAGAAGGGGGGTTTGTTTGGTATAGCCTAATGGTAGGAAGACCTTGATCTAAAATTGAGATCAAAAATGTTGAATTGAACCTAAAAAACTGCTGACCTAAATTTACCTATAGCCTATATGAAAACCTGTTGGCATAACCTAATGTGAAAGAGTATCAACAAACTATCTTAGCAATACAATAACTGAGCTATGTATTGGTCTGTGGGTTGAATTTCTAAACTATTACTACTTAGACTACTGAAAGTTCTCTAAGCTAATGGTAAGGACTGTTACAAAATACCTGAATATAAGTGGTATTGACAACATCACTGTCTTTTTCTTGTATTTTATTTGTTATAGGTGGATATGAATAGGCGTATGGGAATCAAACTCACCTTGCAACTCCAAATTACTGTTCTGAGATCAAAGTATTTGGAGAGAGTGTTGTCATCCATTTTTTTTGGCTTATATGTTTTTCCATCCCTGTTTAAATATCCAAGTTTTAAAACCTCTGGTTTTATCAAGTGTTTTATGTCCTTTGGAATCTTTTTGAAATCATGAGTCCTTTCACAACTTGAAACATAATTGAAAAAAGAAATATACTATGCATATTCGAATTAGAAACAGGTTGATAATAGGCTTAAAATTATTTTGATGAAATGTTTGGATTGACTTTATTCAATTCAATTAGAATATTTGTGATGCAACATAACTTGTGAAGAAGATATAGCTCATAACCTGTGAAGAAAATATAGCACATGACCTGTGAAGAAAGCTCTTCTGGATCTTCAGGTTTTGAGGAGGTTCTGCAGAGGTGTGAATGAATTGGTCACATTGTGAAGCTGTTAGGTTTATGGAAAGAGTAAATAGATTAGATTCATATGGGCCGTTGTTCAAGAGACTTGGTCTCCTAACTGTATCTTGCTTATATGTGTATGAAGCCACTCTATGTGTAGAAAACAGTGATATAAAGCAAAATCTTGACATACATGATTTTAATACAAGCAGCCTGGGAGATTATCACTTGGTGAGTCAAAATAGTAACTTATTCAAACAAGAACCTAGTAATATTGGTAGAAAACTTCGTAACAAGCTACCACAGTTTTAAAAGTCTTAAAAATGAAGAGATTTTTTTTTAAATTTTTTGGAAAACAAATCAGTTGATTAATTTTTTTTATAGTGTACAATGTTTCTATCACATCAGAGTTAAGCCTCACCTAAACTAATTAATTGATATAGTAATTATTGAGGTAACTGGTGTATGAGATTGTATGGATATTCATCTGACTTGTCTTGAACTCCTTAACTGAAGTCTCCATGATGTAGTCTACTGGAAAAAACCTAGATTGAATTGAATCAGTCAGTCTATTTGTGAATGGGAAATGTTTTTAATGTTACTCACGTAATTTTCACAACAATTTTAGTGTCTTCTGGCTCCTTGTAAATGAAAGCATATGTCTGGCCAATCTCTACTACTTCTCCAGCCTTGTTAGTACCGGTACTGCTTTTGTATTTCTCATTTTCATCCAAATTATAATTCACATCAATCTTTGCCATGTCCTCGACTCTATAGAAACATCAAGTTCATAAGAGTCTTCAAGAGTAAAGTTGAGAATAAATAAAAATGCCTAAGTTTTAAAGGGCTTCAAATACATAACAGTTTCTTACATTTTACACTTTAAACATTCACACATGAAAAGCACATTTTTCCAAATGATTCAGAGTTAACATGAATGTGACACATTGGCGTCTTCAGCTAACAATTATCAGTGGCGGGGAAACTTATGCCTAGGGGGGGGGGAAGTAAAAATATCAGCTAAGAGTATATAGACTAGATTCATATGGGCCGTTGTTCAAGAGACTTGGTTTCCTAACTGTATCTTGCCTATATGTATTAACGAAATAACACAAGACAAACGCTATAATATCTTTAATTTATAAACTTGTTACGCATCACACAACATCACAAAATACACAACACAACCATCTGGTAATCTACTTTCAAACGCTTTCTAGCCAAGGCCTTCTCAATTCATAGTCTCTAACATTTGGCCATTCTGCAAACTATTTGTCCTCAAATATTAATAAAACTTGAACATAAGAGAATAGTGGTACAAAATTGAAACAAGTTAAAGGTAAGCTGAACAGAATAGCAATTCAAAATTTGAAGGAAAACTGAATGATTCAAATATTTATCAAGACATATTATGACAAAATTATTTAAAGACATAGTCTTTGAGGTAGTCTGGTTTCTTTCTTTTACGTGTTTTTGGCAATACTTCTTTATCATTAATACAATGTGTTTCTGGCATTAATTTTCCTTCATTGTTCATATCACTTCCTCCATTTTCTTCCGAACTCCATTCATTATTTTCATTTGAAGTCATCTCATCATTATCATCTGAACTCATTCCATCATTTTGAAAATCATCATCTTGGTTGCATATCTTCCATGATTTTAGTTGAGATGAGTGTGCAGTGCTGGAATACAATCTGGACCCTGTTGGATTTAAATCCCTCACCCTGTATGTATCATTTGGCAACTCATCCATTATAACTGAAGAGCCTCTGTATTTATCCTGAAGTTTGGTTGGCTGACCTGTGTATTCTGGGCTTTCTTTTTTTTCTTGTTCTTGCCCCGACATTCATTTTTACATCATTGAACAGTTTATTGGATAGTTATTTATAAAATTAGTGATTGTCCTATTGATAGGTAGTAATTCGTTTTTGTACTGCAATACAGTAAATTCAACATTACTGTATTCGATTCCATTTGTTTCTTATTGGTTTCTCATATGTGATATAGGCCTAACTGATTAGTGCGTGTTGTAAGTAATTTGTGTAAATAAATCTCAAGTGTTAATTTCAAGGGCTGCCAGCATTATTTTAGTGATGAAACCCCTGACACTTCATTATGCAGAGTACCTTGAGCTCTTCAAAATATCCAAAAATATAAAAAATTATTTTTATTTGTAGATTTGTCCTGGATATCGTACTACTCAATCTGCCAAGGAATACAGTCTCAGTTTACAAAAAATATTTATTCCATAGTACTCACGAGTCCGAAACTTCTATAAATGCATCGTTATATTTTACATCTTTATTTTCTTCATTTCGAACCACAATGTTCCCATCTGGAAAATTGAAGAAATCAGTAACAGAGAACAAAATAGTTTAAATATAAATTCACATTGAATAGATTAATCCAGCCTATCTCAAATTTCAAATCCAATTTTATCCACAAAAGATAGAAATTTAACAATAGTAGTCTATGAAACAACTGTATTGTAACTGCCAACGAGTGCGATGTGAGTTAGAATACGAGCAAAGCGAGTGGACTAAACATCACACGAGTTACCTCAAAGGAAAAATGCAATCTATGTATACAATACTTTATCTATGACTAGCATGAATCACGTTTACTATAACTTTACAATGGCTGCAATAGCTTGCCCATAATATAACATAAGCCCAACCCACAATTCGTGATTGTTGCCGACAGTTCCAATTTTGAATACACTTTGATCCCGAAATTAAATTAGCTAGCAACACCATTGCATAACATTCATTTTGACACTTTTTTTGAGAAATCCTCAGTTGTGATTGGTCTAGAATCTTGTACTGAAAATGACGGTACAGAGTAGTGTTAGGTTATGTAGGAAGAAGGCTCCATTGTCTCACTTTATAACCTCTCATAGGTGTCTACTTTATAACAAAGCCGCAGCTTAAGGAACTGTTGAAATTCAACTGAAATTGGATTTGAATAGCTTGAGCAGGTGCCATTAGACTATCATAAATATCTTCAAACGACCTCGAGCCAACTTTCTAACCAATCAGAATTCAAGAGTTCCCCCAGTCAGTGTAGTGATGCATACTTCAACTAAGACCTAAATACAAAGTCCTCCAAAAAATAGTTATTAGAGGATAGAAAGTAATGCTATAAAAGCTGACATCATTTCCATGCCTGATCAAATCCATTACATAATAAATTGGTCAGATTTGTTGAAAATATTATCTAAATTGCTTGAATTTTAGCTCAATGATGTTCCCTATTAATAAGTTAAAGAGCTGATTTGTTATTCTAATAAAGAAACTCCATTTAATATAATACTGTAATACTAGCAGGAAGTCCGATACAATTGAATTGGAATATTTTCTTTGCCTTCTTTTTTCATCACTGTTTCATCCTCTTCCCTCTTCTTATTTTTCTACTTAATCTCCGGCGTTCTTCCACTTCTTATTTTTCTTTTTCTTCTCCTTCATCATGCTTTTTCTTCTTCTTTCTCACTTTCCTTTACTTCTCCTTTATCTATTTCCCCTTCGTCTTCATCACCGGTCTTCACCATCCCTTCCCTCATTCTTCTTCTTCTCCTCCTTTAATCCATTACTCCCTAGCGTTGGAGTTTCGTCGACAGATAACAGCAAGTAGCTGTCTATTATAAAGTATTACCATCAATAAACGCATGTTTGTCGTTTCTAGCATATCTTGGAGGGGGTGGGGGCTCCTCAAATGGTACCGGTACCCGTAGTTCCAAGTGATGGGAAGTGATATGACAAGCGATTCCCCATTTTTATTCCCAGTAAATAGAAAAAATTATTTTTACTTATTTAAGAGGAAACTAATTAAAGGTTTGAAACCTGTATAAAACTTACCAAACTTTACCACCTCCTTATTTTCGGGATTGAGATATTTCACTTCCATTATTTGCAAAACTTCAGCACCATCTACCAATCCTGATATGACAGTAATTCCATCATAATAAAATAAATTTTGAACTTCGTCCAGCTTGCCTAGTTTGAAATTGGTGTAGATTATTACTCTCAACAGTACTCTATGCTCCTGTGGAAGTTTGATAGTTTAAACATAATAAATAAAAAAGTTTTTATTGGACATTTATTCAGAATTGAACAACGTTCGGATGAATATTTTATCTACGACTATGCTAGAAAGTCCTACAAAAAATAGTTATTGTAGCTTAGAAAATAATGTTATAACAGCTGACATCATTCATGCCTGATCAAATCCATTGCAAATTGAATGTATGGTGAAAGTACAAGCAAAAATACAGAAATTATCAATCAATGATTAATGATTTGTTCATCGATTGTATTATTTTTCAGCAAGCAATTCTTTCTATTACTGCAAGCTGCAGAAGAAGGTATGGGAGAAATAAATGAGGGAGATGTTGAAGAAGAAGAAAAAAAAATCACAGAGAAGAAGAAAAGAGGACTATCCGGGAGACTAAGATGATGCAAGTTTGCCAGCTAGGTAGGCCTGTAGACTAGTAGGCTAATCAGTATAACTAGTATAAATAATATTTGTGTCGAATTAGGCCTTTATTAGACAGAGCCACTGCAGTCGCTGTCGCTTGCCATACTTCAAGGCTAAGTTACATCAGCTGACCATGTGACCGAGCTCAACAATTTCAAAGTACATGAAGGCATATCCTACTCCTTAAAAGCCAATAGCTGATTTTATAAATGAAATTTACCCAGCTGGTGTGATTTAGTCTGAAATAGTCAACGGCGACTGCAGTGTTTCTGTCTAATGAGGACTTAAGATACAGCTAATACATAGTTACAAATACATAGAATACATAATTAGTATATCAACTATATATTGTTGATATATAGTTTACAGGTTATTTATATAGATTAACTTTCTATGGTAAATTTAATGACTTGCAGTCAATTTGAATTGAGAATGAATGAGTATTCACTCACATAGGCTGAAACGTTTACGAATCATGATTATCCAACTGTCATCACAGTGAAACATGACGATCTGAAAACGCTTCAGCCTACGTGAGTAAACATTCAACTTATTCTCAATTAAAATTGACTGCAAGTCGTTAAATTCACCATAAGAAGTTAATATTAACAACGCAGACCATCATATGGATCAAGAAATTAATGTATAGTGTGTTACAGTTAATAGTTATATTGTACCAGTTTAGATACGGTATAGAACCAGAATGAAAAAAAAAAATTAATTATGTTCTCTTACTGTATCAGTACACTGCCAAGTTCTCAAACGAATGAGCTTGTTGAATATATCGTAGAAATCAATAACTTTGGATTCATTCTCCTTGATGGATATGACTTTAGTCAGAAATTCTGTATCAGTTGAAGCCTCTTTTGCTAGCGTATTATTTTCTACACATCTATGAACAAAAATTTACAGAAAGCTAGATTTATATATATAAATAAATGATTTATTCTCTGAGATTAATATAATTGAAACACACTTCATATCTTCAATCATAATACAATATCTAGAAGAGTTCCTCGAATAAAAATGAACAGGAAATGAATGAGTGAATGAAAAGTAAGGTTTATGAATATATATCAAGAATAAATCAATTAAGGCTGTGCAATAGGGTTTTGGTCATATTTTTTTTTTCAAAGTCTCTTCGACTGGAGATTATTAGGCTACTGAAATATAGTCTTTTGCAATAAATAAAAAAAAATTTCATCAATTATTTTCTGAGATATGAGCACTTAAAGTTAATTCTTGGGGGCAACCAGTATCATGAACGGTTGTGAATAGAAAAGTGTAATTTTCAGGATCAATGGAACAAAGTATTGTTTTTGTAATGAGGTATTTAATTTTTCAAAATTTTCATTTAAAAAAAAATCATTTTTTTGAAACCTTAATTACAGAAAAACTAGATTTCCGATTGAAATACAAAATATGTCATTGAAATCTCTGATATCCCTTCTAGTAATAGAGAGATTATTGTAAATCCAAATTAAATCGTTGGGTAGCTAAGTTGCCCCAAAGTTTTCTTGGATTCTCTTCAGTTTTACAGAGTCAACTTCCTCATGCAAATGTGCAAGCACGTTCACTCACACATATGCAAGGACTTGCTATGTTGCCGGTTTGAACCATATTCGTTCGTTACTCGCCCTTATCAATGCTCCCTCACGCGCAACACCAGCACTCGCTCTGTCTGCCGGGTGCATCTTGTTTACAGTCTTGAATAATTATTATGCGATCGAAAATAATTGCTTTGAATGACATGTCTCCAGTAGGGAGTATCTCACATCGTCTAGATTTCAGATCGTCTAGGTGCTATTTTAAAACGAATCTGGAGTATGTGAGACGGCTGGAAGTATCATGCGCTGATCGTCTCAGATCGTCTAGTATTCACATCGACTAGCGTCTCACTTCCTCTATATTTCATATCGACTAGGTTCCATAGCAGCCAGGCCGGTACAGTCAGCTACCGACTAAAATAGAGCCCGCCAGCTGTAATCACACGTTCTAATTATTCCATATCGTTTCACAATGCCATTTCACTATCTGAATTCCAACGAAAAAAAATAATTTTGGTACACTTGACAAATGGTATTACGTGATCCCAACAATGAAAAAAAACATCAATTTGAAGCAGTCGTTCAGCTTTTAAAATGTTTCAAAAATTCTGAAATGTGAACTGAAAAAAAAGTCTAATAGAGAATTTTTCCCATTTTCATGGAAAGTTTTAAAAGTGGGAAAGTTGTAGATAGAGATCTTATCTTGAGTTTATATTTCAAACTTTTATCTCTATAAGGTGAACCTTCTTCTCTTTGAATTAGGAGCAGAGTTTACAAGTTGGGTAAATAAAACTAAGCACTTAGTTCCTTTCAAGTTGTTTAACGATTTAGTTTTTCTTCTACAGTTATTCACTGTTATTCTTTCAATGTTATTAATTGCTATAGTGCTATATTTACAAAGTTTCATTTTGATGTACAGTATACAACGTTTTCAATATAGGCCTACAGCAATATTTAGCTTAATTTATAACAGAAATATACAATGCCGTGGATAATTACTATCCTATAGCCTACACTGGATAAATATACTGCAAATACTTTCAATAACTTACAATAAGAATAACTATTTATGTTATAATAACTTACAATTAAGGGAAAGGCTCCGTTGAGCCTGCCTTTGGTTAGAGTCAGTTAGAGACATTATATTCTATATCATATGTCAGAATTGAATTACGTTGATTTCAGCTCTAACTGAAAATCATAAATTCAAATCGATTTTTCAAATACGAGTAGCTTTGGATAAACTCTACATAAAGAAATATTTCTTATTGATTTCATAATTCCTAATTCATGCTCTTTATTTTTTATTAATCTATTCATATTGCAGGAATATTTGTCTATCAAGTCTCATTTTTAATTATTTTTGAACATGCAGGGTTTTCTTCTCAAAAAATTTCACGAATTATGGAAGCTGTACGTACATAAATCATTTGATTTCAAAATCAATAGACATTGGAAATTATGTTTTACTATCATTGCCATAATGAATATCTATATCATGTCTTAACAGGAAAATGTCGCAAATTTTGTCCAGTTTTTTTTTATGGACATGTACTCCATTTTTGTGAAATTCAAATTCGAGTTATGGAGTTCGCTGTATCCACTGCAATCAATAGGAGAGGGTTTGGGGGGGAAAGTTTTGGGAAATGAACTCTCAAAAACTGATTTTTAGCAGTTTTTTGCGGAGGATAGTATCCACAAAAGTTTAAAGCTTGTGCGTGTGTAATGTGATTGATGTTGATGAAAGATGAGAGAACCTACAGTCTCAGCTACAAAGGTAAATGGCTGTAAACAATATCAGAGCAGCTGGAAAAGTTGAAAACAGTCAAACGGTCACCGTTTTAACCGCTGTCACGAGTATTACGTGACTTATCTTCTATTGCTAGGAAGACCCAACGATTTCTATACATAAATATTTATGTAGCCCCATAGAAATCGTTGAGTAGAACACGTTAGCAATCATAGAACCATCCACTACTCAAAAATAAGTTCTTGATATGAGTCGGTAGTGTTTTCAAGTGAATTTATTTCATTTACCATTCAAGGAATTTTGAGTGGACCGGACCCCCGGAATGGAGAAGTCTCGGTACACAGGCTAGACAAGTAGGACAAGGATTCATGATGAATCATTCTGTACAAGCAAGCACAAGTTCCCTATCTTCTTTGTCTAAATCCAAAAACTATTGTAGGCTACATGCTTTTCTGGATTGTACAGCGATGTGCAATGATGAAAAATTATTATAGAAGCACAATAGCCTATAATTAGCTCATAATTATTATGTCTGAATTTAAGCCAGTATGATTTTTTACCAAGAGTTTTGGTGAATTTTTTAATAAATGAAATGTTTGTAGAATCCTGTTTCTGCTAGATTGTGTTCATATGAAGGAAGACTCGAAATGAAAACCCTCAAATCGAATTCAACATATTGAGTAGGTATTTGAATAAAGTATGTATTTAATGAAAAATCGTAACTTTTTATTTCTCGTGTTATTGATGAATTGGTAGCCCTTCTACAGTTTCACTCTGATACAGCGTCAATAATATTGACAATAAATTATGTTATAACTAAGTCATACTGTATTTGTTTTACGGAATCACAGTGAGCTCTATATAACTTTCATTGAACTGAATATTGAGACCATGGAAAATTGACAGTTGATAAGGCCCCCACCGACCCCGTTGCGCAAAGGTAACGAACAAGTAAAAAGGAACAAACTGTTTTGATAACTTTTTTATGAGTTTGTGATACAGTATTTCATTGGATCTCAATGATAGAAAAAATGAAGGATGTAGTTTTATTCAAGTGAATCAAAAACCTAGGTAGCAAGAGTAAAATCCTATTACATTAAGTGAGCAATTTCTGTATCTGTATACCGTATTTCTATCCAAAATTTAAGATTAGCACAACATTTGTGAGTCAGAAATGATTTCAAATGGAAAATGAAATTGGTTTTGTCCAATGTTTTTCTATGAAACACTTGAAACACAGCCTCCCTGAGCGGAGCTCGGTTCATTTCTTCCATTTAATAATGATGTTATTCTATGGTGGAAATTTTCCATATATAATGTGATTAAGTTATAATAATACAGTACTAGAAATATTTTTCTGCCACTCTAGAATGTCTTTTTTATTGGGTGAAAGGTTGAAACACATACATTTCACAGCTAATAAAGAGAACTTCCTCAATTTCGAGTATTTTAGATAAATGGGCTAGTGTGTGGCCACGAATCTGGAATCTGAATTTCTTCCTTTTTTGCGCGATCTAGGTTCGGGTGGAAAGGATGAGTCATACATAAAGTTTGTAGAATTATTTATATAAAAATGGCTAGTCTCGATACGGCAATATTTGTTTAGTGTCGCGCCGGTAATTGCTTATTTCCTGTCTAGTTCATCCCCTCTCTCTCAAATACTGTTTTTCAATCTCATACCAAAATTTAGCATCAGTTACTGCTGCTAGTACAGCAATAAGGCTGTGCAGGCAATTGTGAGTCTGTGAATTATTGACAAAAATATTTTCCCCACCAATCCAAGAAATGTCGAAATGGGCTATTGTAATTTATTTTGAATCTTTATGTAAGTATAAGAATGTTTCATATCAATTCAAGGGTAGCCCTAACCAATTTGAGCAAGAAAGGTCCCAGGATGGGGGGGGGGATAAAATTGCGTTTATCTACTGGAAGAGACATAAGGGCGAAGCTGGTCTCCCCAGATCCCGATCCCTTTCCCCTTGGCGATGGACAGTTTCCAAGTTATCAAATCGAGTTTAAAACCGATTAAAACCAGTTGAAATTTATTTCAAATTGGTTATCGATTTAAAAAAATCAACACTTCCCTGCTCACGACTGTTTTCCCTGATGATTGGAAATTCTCAATTATTGTTATCCCCTTGAACGAAGTTCCTAATCCTATTTCTCTTTCTGATTATAGGTCTATTAGTATCTCCTAGTGCTTACCAAAGTTTTAGAAATTCTTGTTCATGACCAGATGAGTAAGTTCATTGCTAGATAAGGTTTGATCAGTGACTTTCAGTCTGGTTTTAGAGAGGGACTTAGTACCCTTCTGAGAGTCACTGATGATATTCGTAGGGCATTGGATGGGTAAGAGTTGAATCTGATCATTCTAGTTGACCTCAGTAAAGCCTATGACTACATTTTTCACCCCATTCTATTTTATAGATTAGTAAATATGAGCGTCTCTCATTTCACTATCCCTCCACGGTCCCGATCCCTACCTCCTTGGCGATGACTCAAGCACAGTTTTCACAGTTATCAAGCACTATTAACTTTAACCCGTGAAATGAGTTAAAATAGGAGGATTTTAAGTCTAGAAACGATCAAAATGTGGCTATAGATAGGTTACTTTTTCGGAGGGAGGGCCCCTGGACCCCCTTTTGAGCATGAGAGCCACATATTTTTCATCATAATTTTGAAAAGACAGCTTTGAGATATGGGCCTACTGTGAAGGTAGACTATAGAGTTTGTCTGTCACAATTAAGGGCAGGCTTATCGGAACCGTTCACCAAGTTATAGTATTGTGTTCGAATTCACTTCTTTTATCTTTTGTGACATACATTCATATGATAATTTATTACTTTGATAAAAGCATTGTAATTCAACAAGAAACATATTTTTAGAATGAATTTAAGTGGCGAGTCTTGGAATGAAGAATGAAAGATAATATCTGATTGAGGTAGTACATTATCATTGTTGTTAGTGAGGGGGGAGGGCTAGTTTGTACCCCCCTCACTAGAAATTTCTGGTCACGCTTACGGGCGGTGGTAAAGAGAGGATGGAGGGGAATTTTCGCAAAAAAGGTCAGCAAAAGCTCATTCATGACCACCCCCCCCCCTCAAATTTAGAGCTGGGACCACCCTTGTATAAGATAAGAAGTCACTCATCTCAAGTGTTGAGGTAGTGTAGTGATAGCTGCTTCCAGTTCTTTGTCACTTTCAAAATATATCCTGCCAAAAAGTCCTTCAGTTTATATGTGAAGCATGTTTGTCAAAAAGACTTCGTTTTTACAAATTTCAAAACGGGTATTACTTTCCGGATGCCTAAGTATATTGAACAGCATTTAAAGAAATTTGAAGGACTCTATAAAGCAATTTGACAATACGTTTTAACTCTTTCATTTGATGGAAATAAGATCGTAGAAGCTTTAACACTGATAAACCTATTCATATTTCATGTTCATGAATGTTTTAGTCATATTGATAATTTAATTTAACCTTTTTCATTGTTTCAAGCTCGATTTATGCAATGAACTTTTAAAAATTCCAAATAAGTAGGTTGTAACTCATGATTTGTGTTTTAGGCTACATTGAAATGATGATGATGTAAATTGGATTGATTAGGAATAAACAGAAGAAACAATTCAGTATACTTGTGATTTATTGAAACAAAGTTAAAAGGAATAGCAGATATTGAAATAACTACACAGTAGTTATTTTCAAACAGTTTGTTTCTCATAATTTTTACAAAAATAATCTATTTTGTTCAGTTTGATCAATTGAGCAATTTATTGATATGCTGTAGTTATATTTTTAAAAGAACTGCCATGAGTATTCCGTCAGGAGGATGGTCTTGGAATAAAATTTTGTGTATTACTAGGCTAATTTATACAAGAAATTTCAAGAACTTCAATAGAGAATTCTTGTTATTGGACCCTATCATCAGAGTTGTTAACAATTCATTAAGAAATCAATCTTCTACCTTGTATTAATTAATTGAGATTGGGACACTTATTATATTGGACCTTATCATTAGAGTTGTAATCAAATCATTGACAAATAATTATTTTGTACAATGACATTTGTAATGTTTCTGTTTTTTTATGTGGCAATAAACTCAATTCAATTCAATTCAATTCAAATCAATCTATCAGCTTGTTTTATGCTAATTGAGACAGAAGTGATGGGAAATACTGAATCATATCTTATGGCGAAATTGAACGCCACTGTGCTGGGCGTAGCGAGAGGAGTCCACTTTAATTAGAACCGAGCATACTAGACGAAGTGAGAACTGGACGGTTTGAAAACTAGACGCTCTGCGACAGCGTAACGCAAGAAACTAGAGGGTCTGCAATCTAGACCACCTGACACAGAGAACTAGATGGTTTGAAAACTGGACGCTGTGACATACTAGACGCTCTGCGACACTAGACGGTCCGAAATACACCCCTCCAGTAACACTATCACATTCCTTTCCGCTCTCTCACTCTCTTTCTCCTTCATTCTTTTTCTCTCAAATAAACATATGCCAAATTGTTTTGGAAGGAAGGAAACGAATTATTCTTTTTGCGATTGTTCCATATATTGTACCTTACTCTTTTGATTACATTATAGATTATTGGATAATTTACATAGTGAATGGGATTATATTGTAGGACTTCTATGATAGATATTATATAAAGAGGCTTCCAATGAAAACTGTAGTAGAACTGTAATTGAAGTTGCTCTACAAACAGAAATTTACTACAAATTATGAGATGAAATACTAAAAAAATATGTATAAATATTACAATTGAGTATATTATTATACTCAATATTATAATAAATTGTGTTATACCCTATTATTTAACACAAAAATTAGGCAATGAATAATTATTCAATAATAAAAATAAAAATTTAATAATTAGGATGAAGCCCACATAGGTCTGATACCTGTGAGTGGGTAATGAATTGGATGATGGTGATTGATGAGTTGGACCTACAGTTTTAGGTGGGTTCCGAACAAACGGGAAATGATTTTTACAGCAGAGAACCAAGTCTTTTTTGCTGGCCAATCCAATCGGTCACCCTTACATAGAGCGCCCAGGAATACCTGATTTTTGAAAATTGATTGTGAATGAACAATTGAACGGATATATTGATATACATCAATCGAAGTAGAATTCCGTATTCTTCAATTTCAACTTTTGCAAACTTAGAATACCTAGAGTGGATTAAAAAAACTTCCAGCTTTGTACCAATTTTTTTCCATCAAAAGAGTGAACAAAATTTGAGTAGGCTCTTGTGTCAAACAAAGGAAACAAATTTTTCTTCATGGGAAATTCTTGCGATTGTTCCATATACTGCATCTTAATCATAAAATATGATTACATTATTGGAGAGCTTACATTGTGAATGGAATTATATTATAATACCTTTTTGATAGATAACAAAGATACTTTCAATAAAAACTGTCGTGGAACTGTAATACTTATACTTACAACGTTATACTTATACGTTATACTTACAACACAATTAAATTTAATAGGCAAAGATAATAAATTTTCAAAATAAATCGGTTAACAAAAAATTGGCTATATAGCCAGCTAATTTTAACTGACTAATGAGCGAATAGTTTTTTTTTTATTAAGAGCGTGAAGTGCGACTTTATCGCTCGAGCCAAAACATTGGCGAGAAACTATTGCGAGAGCGATAAAGAAGCTTCACGCGCGAATTGCATGCAATATTTTTCCTAAAACTGCAGTTCTGGATTCCAACACAATAAAAGCTTGTAGTTTGTAACATCACAGACCATGCGCGGATTTAGTTAGCGTTCGCCTTTTTTGAGGTTATGTGAATTTCACGGATTCCATGATCCACCAATGAGAAGACATCAAAATCAAAACAGAAGCGTAAAGAAAACAGCTGGCGAGCGTAAAGTACTTTACCGCTTGCTGAGCAGTAAAGAGGTATTTTACAATTAGTTTTCAGTACGTAAATAACTACTTTACGAGCAGTTGCAGGAAAAGAAGCATACAATATTTCTCCTAAAACTGCAGTTCTGGATTCCAACACAATAAAAGCTTGTAGTTTGTAACATCACAGACCATGCGCGGATTTGGTTAGCGTTCGCCATTGTTGAGGTTATGTGAATTTCATGGATTCCGTGATCAACCAATGAGAAGGCATCAAAATTAAAATAGAAGTGTAAAGAAAACAGCTGGCGAGCGTAAAGTACTTTACCGCTTGCGGAGCAGTAAAGAGGCATTTTACAATTAGTTTTCAGTACGTAAGGAGCTATTTTACAAGCAGTTGTAGGAAAAATATTTTTAATGTTGCATTGTCCACATTAAATGTTGGGGGTTTTCAAGTAAGGAATAGTAACCCCCCTCCCCCCCCCCCCACCATAATCGAATAGTGGGTCATAATCTGCCATATCCAATTTTTAAGCATAGACTGAAATTTTTTTTGATGAATAATCCATTATTATTTATTATATAGTTTTGAGCATTGTTATGAAAGGGCAAAGACTTTGTAGACAATTTATAGACAACTTTAAATGACACACCGCAATAGATAGGTAGGCTAATTTTGAATGTGATTTTGTATTTTTATCTGTTTTAACGTTCTAGCAATGTTGTATGAGACAAAATTATTTTGATATGAAATATGACAATTTTTAATGCTTCTGACGACCTTGGGAGTTGCTGCAATAAAGGTTTATTATATATATTTTTTATTATACAGTATATATGTATTTCCAAGAATTGGCTTAGAAAATTACAAGAATTTTATGGAAATATTATATATGTTTTGAATATGAGGTAATAAATGATTGTCTGTAAAAAAGCCTTCTCCAAATTATAATAGTCAATTTTATTTTCCTGTATATTAGATATTTTTCCAAATTTAATCAATTTTTCCAAAATCTAAGATATTTGCCTTGGGCGCCAAAAACACGTGATGGCCCCCGGTTTTACTCACTCAGAAACTATTTTTTAAACTAAACGTGCACAAGATTCATCAAAGGGTCAGAAAAGGGTCTCCACTACCTGGAACTGCCGCTCTGGTAGTGAACCGACCGGAAGAAAATTCATTATACAAATTCATATTACA
The DNA here is from genome assembly GCA_948455865.1 of Conomelus anceps. Classification (NCBI taxonomy): domain Eukaryota; kingdom Metazoa; phylum Arthropoda; class Insecta; order Hemiptera; family Delphacidae; genus Conomelus; species Conomelus anceps. Next base: position 167,395,081 of record OX418216.1, read on the forward strand.
AAACAATGGGAGCCTATATTATGATATGGAACTGAATTTATTACCTCATGAAATTAGGAGACTCTTCCTCTTCTCTTGATCAGCTCTCCAAGAAATATTTTCTAGTTGAGCTGTATTAGTACCAGTAACAAAATAGCAATGTTTGTTTTGTTTTTTACTTTGATTTTTCAGTAACAGTGGAATCATTAAATAGAAGAATTATGGGTTTTGCTAAAACATGGAAATATAATTGACTGAATAAATTAAAAATCAATCAATTTTATCTACATTCGAAAGTTAATTTAATAAAACTATTCAATAGAACCTATTAAAATTGAACGGATGATAGAAAAATCCAGAACATCAGAATATATTCTAGAAAAATATGTAGTCTAGTCTGTGGTGGATGATCTTGAGATTTTTAATTTCTCTGTAGCTCAAAATACCACTTGTTGTTGATCTTGTGATGATTCATTCAATGAAAATCTGTAATGTTTTGATTACAAAGATCATTTCAGCTTCTCAATGATATTGATAATATTACTGAATATAATATTATAATAATATTAATGTGGATGAAACTCCACACAATCAAATCATAATTTGGTATTGTTTAAAAAATTATGTTACAATTTCCATTCAAAGTATACAGTTTGTTGTTACTTATGATTTGATTGATCACTGTAATGATCTAAAAGTGATTAATAATACTTCCGAATCTACTTCCGATTTTCAGGTAGCCGAGGCCCTTTCTTGACCCTTCAATAAAACTTGTGCGCGTTTTGCACAGAATTCCATGGAATTTCAGTTGTGCGCGTTTAGCACTGTGCGCGTTTAGCATGTAACCGATTGAATTAGGAGTAACCCTGGGTGAATAGAAAAATAAAAAAACAAAATATTGAAAGACATGACCCAACTAATGCTTTGCCTTGCCATTATTAACACAACAGAAAACTCCTTACATTAATGTCATTAATCAATTATTAGTTTTATTATTGTCGAATTCTGTACAATATTAGGTTAAAAATGGAACACGGCACAAAACAATGTACCAAACTACTCATGCCACCCTAAGTGAACAGAGGGCAAAAACTGTCCAGGCTCTCTAGCCGTCAGACATATCGGATTACTTTTGTGAATGAAAGCTCAGGTATTAGAATATCTGTGGCTGAGGCTTGTAAACTATATTTGCTTTACTAGATTCTATGTAGTAGAACGACTCTGCCTCCCTCCCAAGAAGGCCTAGTCAGACCAGGCGAAGAGCGGAGCAGACGGGAGCCGAGAGATCTGGCAACGTTCCAGGGCTATGGAAAGCTAGTTACGTACAAATCCACCAGAGTGATTCAAAACCGGACCAAACTCGATTCGACTCGATTGTAGACTCGTTTGTTTGTTGCCTTGAGTCGGGACTCGAGACTTGGTCAGAGTCACGGTGCCTAGCGCACAGCCTTAAGCAATAGTCGGACGACTAATCATTCTTCACCTCTATTCAGAAGACTCAAAATATTGCCTTTGAAGTATTTGTACGTTTATAAATAATTGAAGGTCCACTATAATATTAGTAACAAACAGCGAAAGGATAAGGAAATCCTACTATAACTCTGAGAAGTCGATTGAACGCTCATGTTCCAAGACCCAAGCTTACTCTTTTTGTAATATTCTTCACATATCTTGCACCCAAATTTTATGATAGCCTACCAAATAATATAGAGTCATACAAAGAGAAACCATTTTTCTGAAAACCATAAAATCTCATTTTCTGTATCTTGTCACTGTCAATATATTTTATGATTCGCTTGTTTAATTTCATTTAGAATAACAATGCATAAGCGTGAATCATTTTTGTCTCATGTTTTTTTTATATCCATATACTGTTATGCAGTCAATGAATGTTGTCTGAAACATGTATTTTTCCTCATTTTTTTCACTTAATTACTTGCTAAAGTGAACAACTTTGAGCCTTGAGATCCTTGCGGTATTGATCCTTGAAAATATTATTGGTCAATCAACTCATATATTCCTCAATTAATTAGCTATTATACAACTTATTACCTTAACATGTATAACAACATTTAATTCTTTTATTTCTCTAACAAAAAATACCCCCACCTATTGCAACAAGAAAGAGGAACTGGTTATAAAAATTTATTTCCAACATTTTTATAATCCTGGATTTCTTGTTCCATGACGAACTGCGTTGTTAATATTAACTTGTTATGTAAATTTAACGACTTGCAGTCAAATTTGACTGCAAGTCTTTAAATTAATTTACATAACAAGTTAATATTTTTATGTTCTTGTGTATTTTACTTGACTTCATCACTTCAATTCCATTATTCACTCGATTATACTATTGGCTTAGTATTTTTTTAATACTTCTATTATCTGATTTGATGTAAGTCCATATAATCTCATTCGAAATTTTATATTCCATTATTCATAAGTATCGAATGTTGATCTCCGCTTATTTCAATTTATAAATGATTATTGGCACTAGAAGGATCAATTCTAAACTCTAATCAATATTTCTGATTAGTAAATATTTCAATACTTCAATATTCTTCATTAGTCCCTTACATAAGCTATTATTTGAAATCGCAGTTAATTTTACTGGATAATAAGAACACAATGTTTATCCGGTAATAATCATGTACATGAATGATTCACATACTTTAACATTACAAATCTGTTATCAGTACTGGATTTTTAATATGCATATTCTATTTCATATTATGCTTTCATTGCTGGTTATTTGATCTTCATATAATTCATAATTTCTCTGTAATTGATATTTCATGTCAAGTGAATCATACAAGAAAGTCATTCTAATGATTCTTTTTCATTTTTGCTGCTGAATTAAACCACTTCCAGCTTTGTGCCAAGCGGTGATTAAATTTGCAAATACAAAATTATTAGTGAATCTATTATGAGTGTAGGCTACATGCAGTGGATCTATTGTAAAATTAATATCCTGTGCTGTTATAGTGCTCTTAAGTTTGTTTTTGTTGTCTATCTTTTAGAGTTATTAATTCCTGTTGTCCTGTTGACTGGTCTGGCCTTCAGTCCTTCTAGAGCTTATACTCTTTCATTATTATCTTCATGTGTACCATCCCACACAGGCTCTACGTAACCTCGAGATGCAATCCTTTTTATTAGTTGTGAGAGATTTTTCCATTGTGTAAGAGATGTCTTGTGCTTTTGAAAATTATTCTTCTAAAATGAAAATTATTCATTCATTCATCATAACAACATATAATTCAACAATATAAATTTATGAGATACTAGAAAAAGCCAGGCTTTCCTCCGAAGCTGATTGAGGAACTAATCCAAGCTAGTGATAACACTTCTTTTCATTTAAAATCTCTATAAACATAATTATCGTGTGTGTACGTACTTTTCATCATTACCCTCAAACATATTTCTGTTTCTAAATCTGTTCAATAGTGTTTTAGAGCCTCATTTCTATATTGATCTTCAACCATAAAAGTTTAAGTATTTCAATAAACAGAAAAATCAAAAGTTTTTAAATCACTTTTTCATGAACTTTTCATGATAAAGTCAGTGACTTATTGCAGTCAATTTTAATTGAGATTCCTGGATTTCTTGTTCCATGACGAACTGCGTTGTTAATATTAACTTTTCATGTGAAATTTAACGACTTGCAGTCAAATATTTGTTAAGAATAAGTATAATAACTCACTTAATCTGGCCGAGTACTTTCGAATCTATGAGATCATCTCATTAAATTTCACATGAAAATTTAATTGAGAATAAATTATATTTTTAGTCACTTCAGGCCAAACGTTATCGAGTCATGAAGACTCATCTTCAATGGCCTTCAAAGGCTTTTGAAGATGAGTTTCCATGACTCAAACACGTTTGGACTAAAATGAGTAAAAATATAATTGACAACGCAGATCGTTATGGAACAAGAAATCAAGGAACACATCCTCCAACATATCATACTTTCAGCAGCCCTCAATTGGAAAGAGGACACTTTTCAAACTATGCTTATGAGAGATTACAAGTAAGTTCTTGTTTAATCGATTTCCAACAGAATTTATTTATCCAAAAAAAATTATTTTGACACTTCATTGAAACTACTCCTTACATTGAATTCAACAAAGAATGACTATGCATTCTCAACGACAGCCTGCTTTCAATAACAGTTATTAAACATTTTTTTGTTGAAAAACTCTCATAATTAAAATGTTCCTCCACAACAGTCAAAGATTTCTTTTCTGAGGTCAAAAGATTCAAAGAGTTCCTTAATAAAATGTCACTGTACTTGAAATTAAGATGTCAACTTACTCAACCCCTTATTGTTATTCCAGTCACCAAAGATAGAGATAACGTGAATGTATAGCTATTATTAGATTATTATTACTGCACAAAGATTCTCATTATCAATGTTCATAATTTAATTAAATTATTTCTAATTTGCCAGGTAATGAATCGCTGTAAGCAGCGCCTTCTAACAGGAAACCAAAGAACTTCATGCCAAATTGCAGAAAATATTATCTAGCAAATTTGTAGTTGCAAATGGATTGAAATTGCATCAATTGGTAAAATATACAGTAAAATAAATCGCAGTGGTAGAAAGTAATGAAACGGAATTGTGTTATTACATTTTAAGAACCGATGCATTATAATCTGTTCAATAAGCTTTGTACTCTGTTCAAAAAATGTTCGATGTGGAACCAATCAGTGAATATAATATTATGAGAGATTTCTAATGATAATAAAAAGAATGCGAGTGATAAAACATTTGAGAGATATGCACACCCAAAGAAGGTGAGACAGCAAGTTCAACTTAAAAATGGGCGAGAGTTTAAAAAATATGATGTTGAAGATCCATCTTGTTTCCACTAATACCGGTATATGATAAGAACTTTAAAAAAACTTTTGAAAATTTGGAAATTATGACTCACGTTATTGCTTGACGGCCGTTTCACTCTGATGTTGAGTATCGTCAGACGACCCACAATGCAACAGGGTCGTACTGTGGGTCGTCTAACGATGCTCTCAACATCAGAGTGAAACGGCTGTCACGCCATAACGTGAGTCATAATTTCCACTTAAAAATGTTTTTTTTTTATATTTTGTGAGAAATAAATAAGCCAATGATAATTCTGTGATGTTTTCCATGACGAAATACTTCTAGAGATATACTAATAGATTGATTGATTGATTGATTGTTATATCTCACTTTGCCAGGTCTTGAAAGACCTATGGCAAAATTAAATATCAATTAAATATTGCATACATTATAATTCAATAAAAAATAAATATTATAGAAGAGAAAGAAAAAATATTTTCAGAGAATAAATAAAGAAAAGAAACTGGAGTAGTAGTATGAGTATCAACAACTGATGTGAGCCCATTACGAAATACTAGCCTGAAATTATTTATAATAAATAATATATATTGTGTATAAAAAATGATAATAAATGAGAAAGCATTGGACAGAATTGAATATAAAGAACTCTTTCATCATATATTTCTTCTGTTGTGTACATTTGAAAGTGTGTGTGGTTTAATAGCTTGTATAAATTTTATGTGTGCATGCGTGGCACGTGGGATACTGTGGGTGTGAAAGGATGTAATATTATTCACTTGCTCATGTGTGTTTTAGGAGTCACATCTAAGTCAATCTTGCAAAGTGATATTTTGTAATAGGCTGGCAGAGCTGATTGAAAGTCGTTTGCAATCTACTGTCAATAATTCTCCTAAGCAATCATCTAATGAACTTTTTTTAGTATAGTGGCTTAAAACTGGGAAGGGAAACTAGTTTTGAATGATAAGTTCATGTCTTCAATTGTATTAATCAATAAAAAAAAGGATAGAATTGGTGGAAGGAACTCTTGTCACAATCTGATAGGCTCCCAAGATTCTAAGAGATTAAGTAGATCTACTTCAATATGCAAAAGCAACGATAAGATTGATAGGGAAGTACTCACTGTGTCCCATCAGAATATTCAATACCTTCGTAACAAAATAGATAGAATCGAAGTATTTTTGGAAGAAGAGGCTCTTGATATAGTTATTTTCACAGAGCATGATTTAAAAGAAGATGAATTGTCACAACCTAATATTCCAAACTATTCATTGAAAGCGTCGTATTGCAGGACATCTCATCGAAGTGGGGGATTAGGTATCTTCACTAAAAATGCCCTATAAAAGATGAAACCTATAAAAGATGATTTGAGGTATGGAAAATATAGAATAAGGGGGAAACTTACTATGTCTGAATATTTCATACAGAAAATTAATGTTGCAAAAAACTTAATACCAAAATTAGAAATATTAGAAACTTGTGAATATATTATAGATCATTATGATGAAACAATAATAACAGCTACAATGGTAAGGAATGCTACAAATCCAGCTCAGATAATTAAATTATTGGATCAATTTGGCAGCTCTCCTGAACATAAAAATGAACAGAATATCGATAATCATTATGAAATGAGGTGCATGGAAATAAAAGAAGAGATAATGATGTAAAAAAATGTAATCATAACAGAGAATCAGGCAATGTAAATGTTAATCAAGAGTCCCAAAACAGTTATGGTACAGAAACTAATCCAAGAGAAAGATTATATCACAATAGAAGAGGGGGTAATGGAAGAAATAATCATAATACATATAGAAATTATAATCATCAAAATTTTGTAAATTCACAAAATAAATCAACAGCTAATGAGAATTTAAACTGAGTAAAGGTTATCTAAAACATATGTGTAAGCCCGATGACCTATTGAAAAATAGGGTTTATTATAACAAAAATATAATAAAATCTAACACAGATAATAAAAAAAAAAATTAACTTATATACTGTTGGATGCATATTTCAAGAATTAATGGAAGAAGTGGAAATGGGAACAGAAATGAGTTATGAGCTAGCTGAAATTAATGTCAACATTTTTAATAAACATTACAACCTAATATGCGACACAGGATCAGAAGTTGGTGTTATCAACAACCATATTGTGGATGAATTGAGAAATACATGTAATAAACAATTCAAGATCTTGCCAGCTCAAAACATCTCAATAGTTGCAGCAACTGGTGTTGGACAAAAGAAAATTGATCAACAGATTATGTAAGATTTGGACTTTGGACATATTAAAATACCAATAATATTTTTAATTGTGGAAAATTTAAATGTGAATTTATTAATAGGTTGTGATATATTAAAAGAGATTAATGCTATAATCAACTTTGAAGTGTGAACAGTAGGAATTGAAGAAAGAGATATCAGATTTAATGAAAAAGGCACACTAAGATACAACCAGATTTTGAACATTTCTGTTGATAAAGTAGATCAGCAATGGATTGAACAAGTAACTAATATTAAAGATAAACTTGTTGGAGAAAAAACTAAACATATTTAAAAATTGATACAAATATTTGAGGAAAATAAGGATATTTTTTCTGAAATTCCTGATTCAGCAAAGGGTCATGTTTGCATTTTAAGAATGAAAGCAGATGTTAAATTAATCAAGAAAAGTTATCCCATTCCATACAATTAGAGAGATGCTGTTAACTTAGAATTACATAAAATGTTGGATCAAGGTATTATAAAAATGGGAACCTCTGAATTTACAAATCTAATGACTGTGGTAAAGAAAGCAGGGGGTAAAATGAGACTTTGCTTGGATGGAAGAGGAATAAATAATTTCATTTTGAGAGGCTACAAAGAACCAGAACCAATTGATACCCTATTAATTCGATTTCAAAATTGTAAATATATAAGCTGTTTCGATTTGACTTCCGGTTCCCATCAAGTACCATTAGATGAACAAAGTCAAAAATATGTAGCTTTCAATGTACTTGGCCAAACATACCAATATACTCACCTACCTTTCGGATTGAACATAAGTTCATCAGAATTTATTAAATGTCTGAATAGAATTTTAGGTGAAGAGGTTATCTGTAGTACCACAATAGAGCAACATATAAATCGTTTATCATTGTTATTCCAAAAGCTGAGGGAAGGAAATTTTACTCTAAAATTGACCAAATCACAATTCATAGCAGATGAAATTAAATATTTAGGTTATAAAATCAATAAGAATGGTATAAAAGCTGACCCTGATAAAACAGAAGCTATTGACGACTTTCCTGAACCAACAAATCTGGAACAACTTCAATCATTTTTAGGACTATGTAACTATCATAGAAAATTTCAAAAGAATTACTCAGGTTCAACCTGTAGACTTCAACATGTTTCAAGTAGGAAGAAAAAATCTGTTTGGTGAGATAAAGGAAGGGCTGTGTTTGATGAAATAAAGAAAAGATTTGTAGAATCTGTTATCTTGAAACATCCAAATTACAATTTAGACTTTATCATGTCAACTTATGCTAGTGATATAAGCCATGGTGTTGAATTATTCCTAGAAAATGAATTTAAAGAACATAATGTAATAGCCTATGCTAGTGGGAGTTTGACGAAATCTGAATTGAATTATACAATTTGTGAAAAAGAATGCTTATCAGTATTATTTGGCCTACAAAAATTACATAATGACTTTGGTGATAGAAAGGTGATAATAAGGACTGATAATAAAGCTTTAATATTGCTCAAAAAATTTAAATTAGGACATGAAAGATTAAGTAGATGGATATTAGCATTTCAGAATTTCAATGTTGAATGGGAACATGTAGCAGGGAAAGATAACATGATAGCAGACATTATCTCAAGAACCGATTATAAAGGTAAATTTGATGTGAGAAAAAATAATGAATTCAAAGTGCTAAATATAATAATAAGTGATCATAATTTAAAAAATATAATTTACAAGATAAAAACAGCTAAAAAGATGATGAATGGATTAAACTGTGATTGAGAAAGTCGAACTAGGAAATATCAATATCTGTAAATATTTTACTATTCAAGATAGCTTATTATTTTGCAGAAAATCGACAAAAAAATAATTTTGGAAAGTCTTTGTACCACAGAACTTGAATCAATGTCTGATAACAGAAATTCATGAAAGACAAGAACATGTAGGGATTGTTAAAACAACCAAATTCATTAAGGAAACTTTCTACATAAAAAATTGTAAACTTTTAGTAAGTAATACAATCAAGAGATGTAGATATTGTCAACTTGTTTATTCCAACAATGAGAGGAGAAGTTTTGAGATGCATACAATAATATCTGGAAAGAAAGGCCATAAATTATTTATTGATTTATATGGACAGTTGCCAGGTGGAAGATATAGAAGGGTTTGTATAATACTAGATGGTTTCACAAAGTTTGTGAAATCATATCTGTTGGTGAAAGAAAATACTAAGACTATTGTGAAAAAGGTGAGAGATTACATAAATAAGTATGGAAAGAGTGATTACATAATTAGTGACAATGGAACATGCTTTCAAAATACATTATGGAATTCTTCTATCCCTTTCTGACCGGAGCCACACAATTGTACTGGTGTGTAGCAGTCACTAAAAATATATATATTATCATGTAGAAAGAATCTGTTATCCTAGCTCAGACCGGAGTCGATGGATTGTACAGGTACTGAACATTTAAGTACAAATTTCATCCACAAGAGAGCAGTCTAGCATTAGTTGCTGTATGTTTACAACAACGAACGGAATTCTCCATGAACCTAAAAAGTTAGTAACCTGTCGTAATTTTTTATTTATATCAAATTTTGAATTTGCTGCAGCTCTAAATGGTTGTTTAAATGCTCATTTATAATAATCCATTCCAGCAGCGCTTTTAATAGTAAATTTTTCATTACTCAACAGCATTCTAACCTCTACCTGTACAGTTGTAGGGGTTAAGCTCTTAGGCATCTTGTGTACTACACTTTTTATATTCTGTCCACACCACAAAGATTAGGTGTTGTTTCTGTTTTCAGTTTATATCTGATGGAAAGTTCAATGATATGTTATTAAATGATGATTTACATCTGCAGCATGAACTATATTCAATTTTTCATTAACAGACCCATATCTGTTTAGATTTTTGACATTATGATATTAGGATTGAAATGACATTCATGTTCACTCAATTTAAGGCAATAATAACAATGATATTTATAGTTTGTTCATTCATTTATCACATATTTCTCAAAACGAAATAAATAGAATTATCAATTATATCAATAGCCAATTAAATAGATCAATTTACTATGGTAATTCATTGACATAAGAGCAAAAAACGGACCCCCAAATGCATTCTAAATTTTATTGATTTGAGTGTAGTGAATTGTTGGGTTAGGTACATGCGGGATGCCAAAGCAAACAATTCAAAAAAGAAAAATTGCTTGGATTTCTTGAAATTAAAAATGGAGTTGGCTGAGGCTTTGCTTTCAACTCCTGCGGTTTGCAGGTCTGTCCTTAGTGACAGTGAAAGTGATGATGAACCAACAGTAGCTAGGTCAAAGTTTTATAATGCACCAAAAAAAACTTCCTGAAGCAGATAAGAGGTATGATGGCTATGACCATTGGCCTCTATCAGATGATCTGAAAGCTCTTAGGCAGTGTAGGATGTGAATCCAGATCCAGAGTTAGGTGTGAAAAATGCGATGTTCATCTTTGTTTTTCAAAAGCACAAAATTGTTTCAGAGATATCCACAAAAACAATTAGTTTCGTTCAGTTATAGTTAAATATATTAAATTGTGGTTTTATTTGATGTCTACAATTGGATTCAGTTAATTAAATACAATTAAATACGTGCTTAACAAACTAATTGTAAATGTCAATATTTACCAAAAATATCCTACAATGACTAGAATTATTCTGAAATTTTATTATTTTACTCACACAATTGTTGTATGTTTAGAATTTTATCATTAAGTAGTGATGGTTTAGTCTATTATGGATTTTTAAGAATGCAATGACAATTGCATTAAAATTGAGGGAGCATGATGTAGAATAATATGGTACAAAATAAATATTTTTTTCTGAGAAATGTTTTCTAGAAAAACTGGTTGACATCATCCCCCCCCCCCTCCACCTTTTTTAGGAATCATATTTCTCAGAAAATGTGTTGATTCTTGTATATTTGGCCAAGTAATGACATTATTCCTCTCATTTTTAATAGAGTTGCCCTCTACTTTTGGCAGTCAATATAGCCTACTACTGGATAATGAGATAATGAGATGAAATAGAGCCGAACCCATACAATTGTACAGGTCCTTTTCTGATCCAACCAGTGAAAAAAAAAATTTCCCAATTTTTATGCATTACAGAGATGAAAAACAACAACATAAACATGAATCAGGTAAGAAAAATCATGAAAAATATTTCAGGTCTGAAAGGGTTTACATTTTCATCTATCACACACAATCTAATTAGAGTGAGCGTCCTCTTAAAGAGGTGAATCGCATTTTAAGAACATAATTGTTCCTAAGGATAAACATAACTTGGTACAAATATCTCAATAAAGCTGAATATATCATAAACAATAATTTTCATGATACAACTGAATGCATACCAAATGAGTTGATGTACAATAAAAACTATCACATATTATATACAAATATATAAAATTCCCAGCAGATAACATGTTTGAGGTAGAAGAGGAGAAAATTTTCCAGAAAATCTTCAATCAAATAAAAAATGAAGGAACAATGAGAAGGAGAAAAAATTATATAAAAAAAACTTAAAAAATCTCTTCAAAATTATGTTCAAATTATGAAGGTCCTTATGTTATTATAAGAGATTCAGGTGAAGGATGCTTTGAAATAAAAGAAAATAAAACAGGAAAAATATTAAAAGTAAATGAAAAAATGATGAAAAAATATCATGTTTGATGTAAATTCTAAAATATATTAAGATTTCTTCTAGGTTTATGCTTTATTATTTTGTTGGAGTTATTAATTTGAATTATTATTTGATTAACTTATAGTGCTAAATATAAGTACCGTATATAATTTTCTCATGTTTATTTTCTTACTATGAAGAGGGGTGAAAGATAGGATTGTGAGAATTTGAATGTTCTCATTCTTAATTTAAAATATTATCTATTATCCATTACATTATTTATTATTGATTTGTTCAAATATTGTGAAAAAAAAAACAGAATTATCACTTCATTTTTCATGTATCAGTATTATATATATATGAAAAATAAATTTTCTCAAAATAGTAATTTAAAAAAAAAGAATAAAAAAAAAATATTCAAAATAAATAATTTTCAAAAACTTTTTATCAAAAGATTTTTTATCTGGTAGAATGGAGATTTTTAATGTCCTATTTTGGTCAATCAGGTGAGTTACTCTTCTGATTAGACGTACCAGATATATCTGATTGGAAAGCTGAACCAAATTTGATGTACAAAATGATGATTATATTTAATTTAAGAAGAAGAAAGTAATATTTCTGGTTTGTCTAGCTTAGGATAAACAGATAAGTTTTTTAGAGTTCTTCATCCAGGTTTGAAGTGAAATGTAAATGAGCTTGAGAATAAAACTCAATTTAAAAATTAAGATGAATATCTTTTAATACCTTGATAATCCCTCTGCAAGACGCTACACTGTTTACCTAAAGAATAAATTAGTGGGCGAGCCCTCTTATTTGATAGATTAGAATCATGTAGGCCGTTGTTCAAGAGACTTGTGCTCCCAACTGTAACCTGTCATATGTGTATGAAGCTTCTTTATATGTAAAAACGAATGATATTAACCAAAATCTTGACATACATGATTATAATACAAGAAGCCGAGGAGATTGTCACTTGGTGAATCACAATAGTAGCTTATTCAAACAAAAACCCAGTTATATTGGTAGGAAATTGTATAACAAGCTACCGCAGTTTTTAAAGAGTCTTGAAGATATAGAAATATTGAAAAACAATTGATTTTAGTTGATAAAGCTTTTTATAGTGTACAACAGTACCTTTCACATCAAAATTGAGCCTCACCTCAACCAATTGATATATTAATTATGATATCTAGTGTACAATTGTTGATCTGACTTGTCTTATACTCCTCAACTGGAGTCAACAAGATGTAATCTACAAAAAAAATTTGATCAAACTTATCCAAGCATTCAAAAACACAACCGACTGGACACCCACACATCAGTCCTAACCAAATACTGATGCAATTTTTCTCTGAACAGGGAAATGGTTGGACAGAATACTATACGAGCAGGAAGAGAATTCCATTCTCTGCAGGCTGTAGTGATGAAAGATGAGTTGAATATGGATGTACAATGATGAGGAATTTGGAGTGTGTACTGATGTGACCTGGTTTGACAAGCCGAATGAACAGAAGATAATAATGTGGATGAATTGCGAATATAAGCTGGTCCCTCATTTTTTTTTCAGAATTTTATAAACCAGGATCAGGAGAAAATATTTCCTCTGACTCTTAACCTCCAGCCAACTGAGCTCTGAGAAATAGGGTGTGATGTGCTCAGGTGTGATGTTCATCTAAGATGTATCTCATCATATATTCAGCGATCTCTGTATCCTACCATTCAACTCATTTGTCAAATCGATATAAACTATTGAACAGTAATCAATAAACGGTATAATATCAATGATCTGATCAACAGAAATCGTGTTCTTCAAGGTAAGAATCACTAAAGCCATCATAACTGGTGTATCCCTGCAAACACTTGGTTGCAAACATGTGCAGTTTGCTCCTTCCAGCCAAGAGTCTGGTTGATATATAAACCAAGTGTTCATACACTCTTCATGAAGGGCACTATATTACCCACGACTGTAATTGCAGGGATATCAACCTTATCAACTTCTCTGAGCAGTGTTGGGAAACCAAGGATGATACTTTTGGTCTTTTGTGAGTTTAGAATCAACCTATGGGCATCAGTCCAATTTAGAAGAGATTCAATATTTTTATTCATGGATTGGATAGTTTCGGAGATACTATCTTTAGTGTTGTGTGTATCAATTAAAAGATCATCTGCAAAAATGTGACATGAACAGTTTAAAATAAAGTGGAAACATTATTGATAAAAAAAGAGGAAAGGAGTGGTACCAAAACAGAACCCTGGGGAACACACTTTAACACTGGTCTCCATGTGGAAGAATTACCAGAGCCTCCAAAAAGCGCCTGAAATCTATTTGACAAGTATGAAGAGAACCATGCTACTGCTGAATTTAAGAAGTGACAATGATGTTTAAGTTTATGAATGAGCGAAGAATGAGAAACATCAAATGCTTTGCTCAAGTCAAACTGAATAAAAATTGTGAGCGGATCTTTATTCATGGCTGCATGTATGTCATCTGTTATATAAAGAGGGCAGTACATGTGCTATGGTTTGGATGGAAGCCAGACTGAAACTATGGAAAGAAATTTAACCTACATAAATGACCACTCACCTGACCATGAGCAATTCTCTCAAGTTCCTTTGATATGGAACATACAATATGAATAGGCCTGCAACCACTAGGAGCTGTAAGATTGGAAGTTTTAGGAATAGGTCTAACAATGAAGCACTTCCAGGGATCAGGGAATTTTCCTGTCTGGAGGGAAACATTGAATATATGGGTGATTGAAGGTAGAATTAATAGTGGGAGTTCCTTATAGAATATAATAGGGATATTGTTGATTCCTTTAGAGGTTTTGGAAATGAAAAGAATTGTCTTTGCTACTATGGATGGAAGAATGTGTGAAAAGAAGAAATGCTCCTCCGGCAAGTTATGTCAGAACTGCATGACAAGATGGTAGGTCCGTGAAGTTAGCCCCCCCCCCCCCATGAAAGCACTAACGTTGAAAATAGTATGAATGGTTAGTGCTTCGTTAGTGCTGGTTAGTGCTTCAAGTCCCACTGTTAGTGCTCTTTTGGTTCCAGAGATATATGCAAAAAACACTGGGGGGGGGGGCTAACTTCATGGAAGTTAGCCCCCCCCCCAGTGGAAATACTAAAGCTATGAAGTTGAAAATGATGTAAATCGTTAGTGCTTCGTTAGTGCTAATCATTGGATCAAGTCTTATCGTGATAGCTCTTCTGGTTCCAGAGATATATGCAAAAAACCTTGGGGGGCTAACTTCATGGAAGTTAGCCCCCTCCCACAGTAGAAATACATGACATATGAAGTTGGAAATGGTGTCAATCGTTAGTGCTTCGTTAGTGCTGGTTGTTGAATGAAGCCCCATCGTTGGTGCTCTCTTGGTTCATGAGATATAAGCAAAAAACCTTGGGGGGGGGGGGCTGGTTAGGCTATATATCTCTAACTTCCATGAAGTTAGCCCCCCCATGATAGAAATACTGGAGCTATGAAGTTGAAAATAGTGTCAATCGTTAGTGCTTCGTTAGTGCTCGAAAATTATCCAAGTCCCATCGATAGTGCTCGTTTAGTTCGGGAGATATAATTGAAAAACCTCAGGGGGTCACCACGCCCTTTTTGAAAAAATTGAGCTATGAAGTCGAAAATGGTGTCAATCGTTAGTGCTCAAAAAAACATACAGGTCCCATCGTTAGTGCTCTTCTGGTTCATGAGATATAAGCAAAAAACCTTGGGGGGGGGGGCTAACTTCCATGAAGTTGGCCCCCCCCATGATAGAATTACTGGAGCTATGGAGTTGAAAATAGTGTCAATCGTTAGTGCTTCGTTAGTGCTCGAAAATTATTCTAGTCCCATCGATAGCGCTCTTTTAGTTCGGGAGATATAATCAAAAAACCTCAGGGGGTCACCACGCCCTCTTTTTTAAAATTGAGCTATGAGGTCGAAAATGGTGTCAATCGTTAGTGCTCGAAAAAACATACAGGTCCCATCGTTAGTGCTCTTCTGGTTCAGGAGATATAAGCTAAAAACCTTGTTATAGATACAATACTTGAAAACTTGAAAAATATGTGTAAACAGCCTAAGGGGGTCGTCTCCACCCATTTGATAAACTTGAGCTATGAAGTAAGAAACGTTGTCAATCTTTAGTAGTGCTTCGTTAGTGCTAAAAAAAAGATACAGGTCCCATTGTTAGTGCTCTTTCGGTTTTGGGAGATATAGGTGAAAACGTCAGGTGGTCATCAACCCCTGTTTGAAAAAATTTATCTATGAATTTGATAGTTATTTCTTCTAGTGCATTTTCTTGAATCTAATCTTATTGTTAGTGCTCATATGAATTGGGCGATATAAGCAAAACATCTTCGGAGGGGTGCTAACTCCACAGAGAAGCTTGAAATGGAACCCTTGAGGGTTGGTCTCCTTCTAGTTGTGGTACTTGAGATATGAAGTCGAGAATGGTATCAATCGTTGGTGCATGAATATGTTTCATTATGTAATTCAAATATCATAATTATATAGTACTTTTTTTAAATCTTTATATCAATAGAGGAATTTCCTCAAACTCCTGTTTTAGCCCAAGCAAAATTTAATTGAGTGATATTACAAATTACAAATATATAAAAGAACTATAGTTTTAATCATTACCGGCATTCCTCCTAGTTTTGCCTGGGAATCCAGTTTGGAGTTGATTTTTTCTGGTTGATTACTTATTGGTGTGGTCACAGAGTTACGAAATTGGGATGATGAGTAAAATACCTTACATATACCATAGATTTTTCTTTAGTTTTTCAGATTCATATATTATAGGTTAAGCTTACACACAATAGGTACACCTACCATAAATGTTGAGAGCCTACCCTGGACACTGTTTAGAGAGCAGATCGAGGTGTGTTGAGAATATATTATGATGATTATGTAAGATCAGAAGGGAGAATAGAGTTAATAAAATACTCGAAAATCCTAGAATAATACTGTGTTCTTTTATTTAAAAAAAATGTTAGTGATAATTTACTTATTAATTATACGTAAAAAGTACTGGGTTTACATTCTTAACAATGAAAATATTCTATTTCAAATGGCGTTCATGCTTTCTGATTGACTAGAACTGAAGGTCTATCAATATTTAGGTTCAAAACTACCCAAAACAGTGATTTTTTCAATGGGTCTCACTTTATGTTGTCTGCTACAGTAACTAGTTTTTCTCAGGTTGTTTATATTAAAATGGCCATAACTATTCATTGGGGAGTCCAATCAACTAGAACTCAATGTCAAATCAAAATGTGGTTTGGGAAACACCCCAAACTTTCATGCATTTCAAATTTTAATGTTGATGTAATTGCCTGCTAAGTGAACTATTTTTTTTTCTTTTAATAGACATAATTTTTTCTATATGACTTATCAATTGGAACCATAGGCTTGTCCCACACTGGATCCGCTTAGTTCAGCACACTCAGCTCAGTCGCTTCCATCAAAATTCGGAAACCATGTATTCAAACAGAGATCATTTATGATAAGAATTTCAGTCACTTGGGGATCCCTAGAGCAGATTTTATCAGAGGTTGCATCCCATCCTTCAAGTTAGGCCCAAAAACAAAGATACGCTCTTTTTAGCAGACCGGATCCGTTCCGTCAGCTCAACTCAAACCGCCCCGTCAGTCTCAGCCACTTTTTTGTAAGCGAGTGATTTTTGCCTGAAGCTGAGTCGCCGCGCATGCGCAGAGTAGGCCTACAGACACGTGTTGTGCAACTGAACTCCAGAGGTCTAAAATATTTTTTGGCAGTGCTGGGATTAGATCATACGCTGAGAGAGAGATTATTATTATAATTATCAAGATGCGTTTTGATGAACGCCTGATATCAGCGGTACAGGCATATCCAATGTTATAAGACCTGTCACACAAAGACTATTATAATATTACGATGAAGGAGGTCGTATGGGAGGAAATATCTGCAAATCTCAACGAAAGTGGTAAGAAAAATCCTGCATTATTTTCCATATTTATAAATTCTTGAAATAGAATCACAACACTACAAAAAAACTCTAAACAATAAATTTTATTGAAATTATTCACCTGCTTTGAACGCTTGTCTATGAATTGAGGGGCTCTGGCTGGCTACGACCTAATTTTAACCTATTTCAATTTATTAATTAAGTATTATACTGTACTACTTATTACAGACACAATACATATACTAATGTTTTTTTTTAAAGATGTTAAAAAGTTGAAATACCCATTTTGCAATTTCCAAACTCCATGTTTTTAAAACGAAAACATATTTTTCGACACCCATCTTGTGTGAGATGAAAGGTGAAGGGAATAGGTGAAGACAAATACATTAAAAGGGTGCATTGTATGAGTTTGAAATGAAGAAACAAAGTACCCTGATGTGTATCTTATTGAGAGGGTAATAGAGAAGAAAGGTAACAAATTAAATTGTATGTGAAATGGTTGGGCTTTGATTCGAAATACAATTCATGGATTGATAATAATAGTGTTATTGTCTGAAAAAATAATTATATTGTCTCTGTATTGAAAAATGAAGATGAAACAGCACTGATCAAAACTACCACTGATCAACTTTGATAAGTATTTAAATGAGAAGAACAGAAAGCAACAAATGAGACATAGTGTACTTTTGTATTGTGTGTGGACCATCCAATGTTGGAAAAACCAATACCGTTTTTAATTTATTATTTGCAGAAAATGGTGGTAAATTTTTACATTTATATGTACTTACCAAATCTCACCAGCAAGACTAGTATGAACTTCTCAAAGAAATTATGAGTCAAGACCCTGAGATTGGATTCAATTTGTTTCAACATAATGATGAAATCCCATGCCTGATTGATGTCTGAACAATCACAACTACTATTTGAGGATGAAGTCGATGTCTCTTTAATTATTAATGTTTTAGCTGTTTTTGGGTAAAAGTAATGGATTTTACGCGAATATTTTCTTTTTTCAGCCAAAACAAACTTAAAATCAGAAATCAAAAATCCAAATAAAAAATAAATAACTAATATTAAACGGCAGTAATTATTTTATTCACTATTAAAACTTGTATAAATGCACGATTGTATGGCATTGTACCAGGACCAAGAACAAAATTATTAATTTTACTTCAACACCGACCGTGATCCACCCAGAAACTGAGCTTCTGGACTGTTGAAAAGCTCAAATGGAAGTCTATAAAATCATTTTGTTATTTTATCATGGGAAAATAATTCACAATATCAACATTTGCGAGCTATGCTACTATAATAGGTTTCTTCTAGACTAATGACTTCTCCCAGTTTTGTTATGAAATTCTAACCCGCTCTTTCTCGATAATTTACCATACATTAAAGTTCTTTCCACTGTCATATAAAGATAGACTAAACATGCTACAATAACAGCCGCCAAGCTCAGTTCTCAACACACCAATATTGTAATATTAATTCCGTCTAGATTAAATTTTGTTTACAAGAATTATTATCACTGGTATAGAATTATTCTCAAGACCTTTCCTACACAAAAAAAGCATTCTATCTAGTGCTTAGTCATCTCAAATGGGGGGGGGGGGGTACGGACCCGGGGACCCCCCCCTTGAATACGCCCTTGATGGAAATCTAAAGGTTCTGTAATCTTATTTGTCAGCTTGAACAAAATTATAATTTCTTTTATCTTTGCTTATCAAATTATATGAACTGTTGTCAAAACTAACTTTTCTATTGTCATCAACTTACAAAAGGTCATAAATATTTTTCTAGTGTTCCGATCATTTAGAAATCTGCGTCAAATTCTTCTGATAATTCTTATTAATCTTATATCCCTACCTAGAAATCTCCTATTTTTGTTAATCACAGCGATAGCCCATGTTCTGCTGACACAAATATGTTTTCAAAGTGGAAGTTAGCAGCGAATTATTTCAAACGAAATTATCTTTATTATTTTCATAGAACTATTGTTATATACTACCAGGAACTGTGAAACTATTTTGTCTACTAATAAAACAGTTGGATTGTAGTGACTTTTTCCAAATATTCCGGTAAACTCGCATACTGACCACTAACGATGGGACAAACTTGTAGTAATTACAAGCACCAACTTTCACTTATATGTTTATTAATGATTTCTTCTAAAAGCAATTTTTTTTAAGAGCACGAACGATGGGACCTGTATCTTTTTTGAGCACTAACAAAGCACTACTAAAGATTGACACCGTTTCTTACTTCATAGCTCAAGTTTATCAAATGGGTGGTGGCGACCCCCTCAGGCTGTTTACACATATTTTTCAAGTTTTCAAGTATTGTATCTATAACAAGGTTTTTAGCTTATATCTCCTGAACCAGAAGAGCACTAACGATGGGACCTGTATGTTTTTTCGAGCACTAACGAAGCACTAACGATTGATACCAAAACCTCTAAAGGAATCAACAATATCCCTATTATATTCTATAAGGAACTCCCACTATTAATTCTACCTTCAATCACCCATATATTCAATGTTTCCCTCCAGACAGGAAAATTCCCTGATCCCTGGAAGTGCTTCATTGTTAGACCTATTCCTAAAACTTCCAATCTTACAGCTCCTAGTGGTTGCAGGCCTATTCATATTGTATGTTCCATATCAAAGGAACTTGAGAGAATTGCTCATGGTCAGGTGAGTGGTCATTTATGTAGGTTAAATTTCTTTCCATAGTTTCAGTCTGGCTTCCATCCAAACCATAGCACATGTACTGCCCTCTTTATATAACAGATGACATACATGCAGCCATGAATAAAGATCCGCTCACAATTTTTATTCAGTTTGACTTGAGCAAAGCATTTGATGTTTCTCATTCTTCGCTCATTCATAAACTTAAACATCATTGTCACTTCTTAAATTCAGCAGTAGCATGGTTCAACGTTAGTGCTTTCATGGGGGGGGCTAAATTCACAGACCTCAAGAAGGTCTGTAGCCGGTGATGAGTTTGAGGCATCTGGTTGATTTGAACCTTTAGTAAAAAGTTCATTAAGCTCATCAATAGAGGCTGACAAAGCTTTTTTCAGAAGTGGAATGCATCTCTTCAGTATTTCCAATATAAGTGAGTAAAGACAAAATATTAAATTGAAATGCAGTATCAGTTTTGACATTAAATCGCCAATGACGAGGCTAACAATTCAACAGAATTTTCTGTGGAATTTACTCTCTATGGAGGAAAATTACAATGAGAAAGTGAAAGGAGTCGAATGGATGAACAGAGAAGACAGCAAAACTGAAGAAAGGAATAACTGAGAAGAAAGACAGAAACAGTCAATTTCAGTTTATAGAACCAAAATAACTTTAATTGGAGAATTCATAGGCTTATTACAGGTATTAACTTTCTGTTGTAAATTTAACAACTTGCAATTAGTTTTAGATTGTGAATATATAAAAATGTTTTTCACATTTTCACATGTTTTATATATTCACAATCTAAACCTGACTGCAAGTCATTAAATTTACAACAAATAGTTAATATTATCAACGCAGATCCTCATGGAACAAGAAATTTAAGAATTCATTACAGATATTTGAATTGTCAGGAAATTACCTGGTAAAACTGCTCAATGTCATAATGATTTGAGGTGCAAAGCAATTATGCATGCAGTGATTTAGCAAATCTTTCAGATATAAACCCAGGACTCTAAACTAATAAGGACAAGAATTCGAGAATTAAGGCTCAAGTAAAACGATTTTTTCATAGGAGAGGATATTGTAAGAATTAATGATGTGCTTATTATTTGTGGATCAGAAATCATTTATAGTGTTTCTAGAAATCATTAAATGTTAATGGTACATATGCCTTCCAGCACAACTATACAACCTTTATAAAAATCGGATGCATGAGTAATCCAGATTGGTATGCTATTTCCTTCCTTTTTCATCAATAATGGATTTAAAAGTGTAATTTTCTCCTTTTTGATATTCTATTGTGAAAAAGTCAGTATTTGATTGGCTGGCTGCACCTCAACTTCGCCCTCTTAGGTATCTTATAAAGAAAAGGCAGCCAATCAAATAAAATCTTGTATCATCTCTCACCAGCATTGGGTCCTCAGACCCGTTGTATCGATCTAATAATTGTACATTCAATTAATTTAATGTTAATTTATCAATTTCAGTAAACCATCACTTACTGCATGTCTCTCTCATGATGGCTCTTCCACTTGGATCCCAACACCACTTTTCTGGCTTGGTCTGAAATCTTTCTCTTTTCTTTCAAAGGGACCTTGTGCAATTTCTCGTAATTCAGATCGTAATCTGAATCCTTCATCTCAATATGTTGTACCCTATTTCAAAGTGATAAAGAATTATTATAACATAACATGTACCATTTGGGATGAAAGTATTGTGTTGGACATAATATGAGTAATATTATTGAAAAAAAACTATTGAAAACAATCGAATTCGACTATTTGAAAAGTTCTTAGAGCTATTTAGAATGGAAAGAGCTCCATATACATACATAAATGTCCTGGTCCCGTTAGCTAGTGCAAAATCTGGGTGTTAACAACGCCTCTCTATCTTCCTCCATCAACCCACCATCTCTCATCTCAGACCTCCTGCCCTCTGAATCCCCTCTCCACCTTCACTTGGTCTTCTTTTTTACATCCTCCTTGACAGTCAATCCTCTCCCATTCTCTTCACGAAACCAAACCTTCTCATACCTTCAACCTGTTCTCTTAGGCTTACCATATTCAATTCTCCTTATAACCTCATTCCTGATTCTGTCTATTTGGGTCTTTTCCTTTATTGCCCTAAAAAACCTCATTTCTCTCGCTTGGAGCTCATCCCCTTCTCTCTCAGTCATTGTCCAAGCCTCTGCACAATACAAAACGATAAGAATGAAGTACATCTTGTACATATCACAATCATCACCTTTTCTGGCACTTCCTTATTCCAGTCCAAATGTTCCACTGCTTGCTATAGATTTACGCCCTTTTGCAGTCTTCATTATAATTATGTCCTTGATGACCTTTCTGTTTTGGATTTCACTCCCCAGGTACCTGAAGCTACTAACTTTTTTAACGGTTCCCTATTCGATTCAATATCTCTGACTATTTTTCCATTCTTTTCAGAAACCATAACTTCACTCTTTTTCTTGCCAAAATTCAGTACATATTCCCCCATAGCACTATTCCACACTTCCAACTGTAATTGAAATTCATCAAACAGTTTCTCCCCAAATCATATCATGCCTTTTATCACACACTCTTTCACACTCTCTTTCTCTTTCTTACTTATTATCGATTTACTCCTTCCATCACAACATTGAACATGGTCGGCAATAGGACACTACCCTATTTTAGGCCATTTCTCACTTTGAACCATGCTATGTTACCACTCTGGGTTCTCACTCTGCATTTATATCCCCTATACATTATTCTATTATTCCACAATGCGCTCATTTTCTCTCTCTCTCTCTCTCTCTCTCTCTCTCTCTCCCTGATTGAGTGTTTCACTGGTCAAGTGTCAACAATGGACGAATCTTTGTCCAAACTTCGCCATTCCATGTAACTGCATCATTCAGATTGTCATAACCATCATTAATATCATAAAAATGAGATTATTGTACGTAATATTGTTAAAAATTAATGCAAAACAAGCAGTTGTTCACGCACTCATTCTAGGTACATCGTCTCCATTCATAGACGAACATGACTTGGACCTCAGATTGAGCACTCGAAATTTGAATCTTCATTTTCTCACTTCTCTCACGTGTCTTCCTCACTCTTATTTGTCATATCTGCGTTTCTTGCACTTTCATGCTCAATTGAGCTTTTCAAAAATTCTACAGACTTCCTCAACAATCGAGGTCATGATCTACTATATTCAATGACCTTCCATGAACTTCTCGAAGCATGTGGTTGCTTCCAGTACTTTGAAATGATGACTATATAAGAAGTCCACATGAACCTGTTAGTTTGGTTTTACAAGCTCGCATGACAGATTGTGTTGCAGATCTTGTGTGAGAGACAATCCAGTCCAGTTAATTGCGCTCGATTTCAGTGTAACATGCAAAGAAAATGTTCTCTATTTGTGCAGTCTATTAACAGTTTAAAGATTTAGTGTCAAGTGATATTATTTGGGACTGTCAAATAACATATTGAACTGTGTTTTGTAAGTGTTTTTTTATCATCTTCTTCTTCTTCCTTATTATACAGTTTATTAGACTCTTGTTTCTATTATTATTATTGATTGGCCTGTAATTACTTATTCATTAATTCTTGTAAATAATCTACTGAGAATAAGTATTAGCTTGCCATTTGTTGATCTGTTTTCCTTTATTATTTGAACGTGCAATTAGTGTGTGTAAATAAAGTGCAAGTGTGAACTCAAGTGTTGCCAGCCTTATTTTAGCTTTTGAACTTGTAACAATATTTTGAACTTTTAAATTTGTCATTATCTGAATTTATCTTTGCATCCATGTGATGTTGATAATTTTGTTTTTAACCATCCATATGCATAATTTGTAAATTTACATGAATAAAAAGAGATAATCTAATCTAATCTCTCAATGCTAAATTCGATCATTTCCTGCTTAAGCCTTTGTCTATCATATACTTTCTCTCTATCTATTAATAGCATGATTGCCTTTTTATTAAATTCCAAGTTTTTCTTCAGCAGCTGTCCTACTGAAAAAATATTGCCAGTAGCACTTCGCCCAGGTCAAAGTCCATACTGTTCTTCAATCTGTTCGGACCAAATTTTTGTCCTTGAGAATTCTTTGAAAAATTTTTTTGGTTTTCAGTGCTTTATATATCTAGTCATAATGTTTCATCTAATTTGAAGTAGAATAATTTTTTATTATAAAGAATAATTTTAAAGAATGCGAAGAGAAATATTTTTGTTAACTTTTTATGGTAAATCTAATGACTTGTAGTAAATTTTAATTGAGAGTAAATAAATCATTTACTCACGTAGACTGGAACGTTTTTGAATCGTTTCAGCCTGCGTGAGTAAATATTTACTTCAATTGAAAATGACTGCAGAAGTAAGTAGCCAGACAGAGATAAGCGCCTAACTGTTTCATCTTTTGTAGTTTCACAAAGAGAAACAGTTATGTCACTATTTGATGGTAATAAAACATTGTTCATATATTTGAATCCATTAATAATTAATGAGTTCATGACTTACAATTTGGATTTTGCTGATGCATCTCCCAGCATTTCGGTACCACTTTTTAGGATTCCTGATCGAGACTTCTTTTCAAAAATTAAATAACCATCTGCAGATTTTCAAAAAGAAAGTGAGGTTAATGATGGTCAGTGACGGACTCACGATTGAAGGGCTCAGAGGAGGCCTTCAGGCTGAGGCCCCCTCCCCAAAATATTTGAATACTTTTTCTTCCAGGTTTCAATATTATTTGTTACTGTTCTTAATGAAAAACAATTGAGTAGATTGACAGAAAACCATGTCAAGACAACTTCAATTATATTTTCTATTGGATGATGTTCTCTATGAGGAGCTTCAATACCATCATACCAACCAGAGCACAACATTCTATCACAGTGGTTGTCAAACCAGCGATTACTATAGATACTAATTTGTGCTATATTGTGATCAAATTCTACCGAGCTTACTACTTCAATTGGGTCTTGAGCTATGGTAGCCTACTCAAAAAATGTCAGATGAAGTTGATTTTGAGAAAAAGTTCTCACGCAGGACACTCATATTCATGAATGATGAACACTAATCATCTATTCACCTGGGATCACTCGCGCTATGTGAAGTTACACGAAAATTTGCGCCTTTTGATTTAATCTAAGATTTGAAATTGAGGCAGCAGGTGCAATAAAGCCTTGTAGGCCAATACGCCCTTTTTGGGGAGAACGCAGAATAAGATTCTCTGTTCTGTTTCCCATATATTTGTGAGAGCTTCATCCAGATATCTATATTTTTGAGGTTGGTATGAGTGATTTAGTAAACTCTGTTATAAGCCTATCTTGCATAGAGCAGATGATTCACATTAAATTTCTACAACTTGACCTGAAACTGAACTTTGTATGCAAGTGACTAGCTGTTGTTTATGTGGCTCTTTGTTTTTATAGAATGAACTTTTCATTTTATAACTTTGTGTTCTAGAAATGAGTGAGGAAAATAATGATTATGCGCCACAGACTGCTAAGGGGGCAGAGTGTGTGTTGCTTGATAGAGACAAGTGGAAGAGGAACATTTTCAAAAAAAAAAAAAAAAAAAAAAACTGCTGGTCATTCCCATATGTATTGGGATCATTCCCCTCCTTAGTATTGTACTTATCACTGTTGAAAAATGCTACTTGATGGATTAGAAGGATCTCTGAAGCTGTTTATTGATGTGATTCGGGGAGCAAGTGCCTAGATTGCTCTAGGAGAGCAATAAATGGCTCAGAGATTTTGATAGTTATATAATCACTTGTGCTGTTAGACTCGACAAGTATAGTTTATTGGAGCACTCATATTGATTTATAATTTAAATAGAATACTTAGTCACTATGTGAACTCATGGCCCAGTTACACTCATTTTCAGCAATTCCATTCTGGATGATTTAGAAATAAGTGCCCATATAGGTGTGCAGTCCATTGTCCAATTTCTAAATCAGTTGAAATCAACTATAAATAGTAAAAAATGCCAATACCTTCAATTCAAAAACAAACCTAATTTAAATGAACGTGTTTGTAAACGATAATCAATTAGACCAGGGAGAAAAAATTTCATTTCTAGGAGTTTTGTTGGATAGACGATTGACCTGAGCTCCATACATTGGGAAAATATGCTGTAAAATTTCATCTGGGGTATTTGTCCTGTGTTAGCTTGCTAGATTGAATGACAAAAAGCTACTTTTCACAGCTTACCATGCGCTTTTACTGTCACATATTGGGTATGCTATCTTAGTATGGAGTAATTCATCAAAACAAAATCTTGATAGGGTGTTTAAGATCCAGAAGAAAGCGGTTTTGGTGTATAGAAAGAGTAAATAGATTAGATTCATGTAGGCCGTTGTTCAAGAGACTTGGTCTCCTAACTGTACCCTACTTATATGTGTATGAAGCTACTTTATATGTAAAAACAAAAGATGTTAACCAAAATCTTGATGTACATGATTATAATACAAGAAGCCGAGGAGATTATCACTTGGTGAGTCACAATAGTAGCTTATTCAAGCAAAAACCTAGTTATATTGGTAGGAAATTCTCCAACAAGCTACCGCAGTTTTCAAAGAGTCTTGAAAATATAGAAATATTTAAAAAACAATTGAAAAAATATTTAGTTGATAAAGCTTTTTATAGTGTACAAGAGTTCCTTTCACATCAAAATTAAGCCTCATCCCAACTAATTGAAGTAACTATGGTATCTAGTGTATAATATTTTTGATCTGACTTGTCTTATACTCCTGAACTCCAAGACGTAATCTACAAAAAAAAAAAATAAAACACTATGAGGAAGAAATCACTCACAATAGTTGTAAAAGTCAGATCCTGGCTTTGATTCTAGTTTGTATCTGTATCCTTTCATCATCACCAAGTACTCATCATCGTTGGTCATTTCAAACCACACTGTATCCATTGAAGTATAACGTATCTCTTTAATATTATAATTCTGAATGGATTTCTTAAGGTGCTGCTTATTAACAATTCTGATAAGTTGAGCATCCTGTGAACATAATCATTGTCAAAAAATTCATAATAATTAGAAATTATATCACAGTTCATAAGTTATATTATATGGAATATTGAAAATTTATATTACCATTTTTGATTCAACACAAAGTTCCTTGTGGGGGTTATATTGAGGAATGATACATAACTTGATGTTTTCCAGAAGGTAAAAGTTATATTTTAATCAAAACGTGAACATACCCTACAAATATTTGAACTCATGTAAAAATATAGTTATATAGACAGTTTTGGGCTGAAAGCCTGTTGTTTCTTTACAATGATTTGTCCTTTGTCTACATATCAATGACATTCACTTATTTAATAGATAAATAATTGAATAAATGAATCATTAAATAGATAATTAAATGAATTAATAGGTGAATAGCAAGCTATTATAGAAGTAAAGATGCGATTAATTGTATCAATTTCAACATTATTAATTTTATTTGTGATTAGAAACTGTTACAATTTTGCATGACATTGTGATTTTGTCTCAAAAAGTTAATGAATGAATAAATCAAGTAATCAATTGACTCTAGACTAATCTGTTTTTTTGTGGTGTGCAATAACCTATTTACAGTTATAATTTAATCGTTTTTCATCATCCCTTTTGTCCTTCATAATCCTCTTCACCATTTTTTTAAATTTTCTTCCTCATCTCTTTTTCTTTATCATTTTTGTTCTTTTTCTCTTTCTGCTTCTCATGCTTCTTCGTTTTTCTCCTCATTTTCCTCTCTCCCTTACCCTCGTACTATCTCTCTCTCCCTCACACACACTCATTCCTTCACTCTCTTTCACACTCTCTCACTCTATCGGTCACTCTCTCACCCTCTCTTCATCCAATCCCTCATTATCCAGCATTATTTTGTTGTTGGCCATAGCAATGGGATAGTATTTTTGGCGTGAAAGTTCCTATAGAAATTTGATATTATAGTGATAGAGATAGACTATTATATTTACTGTTTCCAGTATCCCTTTTATGTGAACTTCCAAATTGATTGCCTTCAAGTGAAAAGGAATCATTTAATTATATTTCGAGTCGAGTATTTTGGTAAATCTAAATTTTCAGCAATAAAACTTACCTCAATGTTTTGGAAAATATAGAATATCCAAAATTTGTGAAAAGATCAGTTTTCCATTATTGCTATAGTTCGCGCCATCAAATGAGGCGGCTCTAAAAAATTGCATTGTTGCCAAATTAATATGAGATCATGTGTTAGAGGCTGATTGTGAATAATTGTCAACCTTAGGGCACGAATTGACAGCACTACTAAAACCATGTTGCCTAAGAGCTTTTTTATGCATGCGTTTTCGTATGGACGATAAAAAACCGACCTTAAATTTTGTGTCATGCGTTTTGATTTCATGTCATGCATCTTAAGTTTTCTGTCAAGCGTTTTCTCAATAATGAGGGTGAGGGTGGCAGTGCTACCAATATAGTTGTAGTATCATCAAACCTGTTGTGTTGTACACTGCTTATATGCATTATGTAAAAAATAAAACGTAAAAGGTTGGCAGTACTGCGGCTTGGAGTGGGAGACGTGCGTTTGTCGTGCATCTGCATACACTTGGCCATATGCTACCATGTATACTTTGAGCAGACGTCTGTCACTGCGTTTATCGTCTGTTTCTAAAACACTGCAACATGTTTTAGAAACGAACGACAGCTGAAAAACGGATGACAGTGCATAAATACGCTCATTTGTTCCAATGTATTTGAAAACGTCCATTTTTTTATCATCTGTACGAAAACGCATGCATGAAAGGGCTCTAACCTTCAAGTCTGATACTAACAAGTTCATAAAAACCATCCCTACTATCAACTGGTTTGTCCTTATGCACACATAACAATGCTAACCTGTCAGTTTAGTTTCAGATTGCTCCTAAAGTATTATTTGAAATTTTTCAATTTGGAATGACCGCTCACCAGTATGGTACACGAAGTTACAGGAAGAGTTGCTCAAAATAGATGCAGGAGGTGTACATTTCTGTATATTAAAAGTGCAAAGCTTCTACTACACTGATTTTCATGGACTTTTCATTTGAAATGTTGTATATTGGAAACGTTTCTGAACCTCTCCTGTAATTTGGTTCAAACTTAAATTCAATTGTGAATTGAGGGAAAAATCTATAATATCTATAGCCACCCTGACATTGCGTCAATGAAATACGTCCTTAAAAACCTTTTTGTGGGAGGGGACCGGTTCCGTTCGACCCCCCCCCCCCCCATCAATGGTGCACCCCTGCACCATTCAGGCTACCATACACTTTCAATGAAAAAAATAAAGAGTTACTGATATCAGGCCTACTCAGATAATTTCGGTGCCATAACACAAAAGTTGATGAATAAGCAATATTTTTTTGAAGGATGAAGCCCACTTAGGTCTTAGACCTGTGTGATCAGAGATGATATACTTTGGTTAGTTGAGTACTATTCGAAATATTGTATAATACTATTGAAGAAACTTTTTGAAAAAAAAAGAAAATCTTACTCCTCCACTAGCTGAACAAAGCCAATATTCTTGAGCATCCATTTCAAAAAATTGCGAATTTGTCAGCTCATCCAACTCGTCCTTCATTTTATCAACCAGTATTTGTGATTTGTTGGAGACTTCAAATAGTGGATGATAGATCATCTTGGGGTCTTCGTACAATTGACAGCTTGAAAAAAGCAATCAGAAATTTAAATTGATTCCATAGGAGAGCAAACTAAACTATTGAATCAAATCAAATCCATTTATCAACAAGTAAAAAGAATCACAAATTTGTGAAGGAAACATCTGATTATTACAGGAGAGAAAGCAAAATCACTGTCAAAAAAATTTCTTTCATCACATCTAGGCTATTATTGTTGAAAACTTCCCAAATAAAATCACAAATTCTCATTGATACTGTAGAAACAATTTCTAATTAAAAAATCTTTGATTCTAAGTTTGTGCTACCTGTCAGGTAAGGCTCTTATGATAGTGATAACATTTTATAAAATTCAATGGCATTAGCCTCGAAACTCACAGAACTAGACTTGTGATAGTAAATATTAGTATCCATCACCAAAGAAGAACTTTTATGGGGAATAAAGGAAGCATCCATATGAACTATGATATGAAATCACATCTTGAAATTTATTTTTGGATTTCTCAGCTATTTATTGAGATATCTTCACCATTTTTCAAAATAAGGTTATACAAATGGATATATTTTTCAAATGGCTACAATAAGAAATGTTCAGATTTCCAGATTTCATGTTATCTGGAATATTTCAAAATCTAACTATCATTTCACCATCTTTTTTGTGTTTGGTAGAAATACAGCTGTGTAAGTTATTATAGATTTTTGAGATCTCTTATGATTGATGATAGACATTTCCAACTGGCTAGGAAATCACAGTATTATCACTACATCCCAATTTTTAATGAACTTATTTTCAAAACCAAAGTAACTTATTATTTTGTTCAAAATGGAAAGAACATAATAAACTGTTTGAATTGTTTTTGCATAAAACAAACAATTTTCATGCAAAGCGAGTTTAAAAATTTCATTTGGCTGCTTTTTTGGAAAAAATATTTTTTTTAAATTGAACTATTGTTTTATTGTAGAATATGAATTGAGATATCAAAATTTGATATTTCTTGACTTTGACATAATAGAACATACAAAAGGAAATCAAAAGTCTGAATGAAATTGTAAGTGTTGCAATTACAAGAGAACTTTTAAAGCATGATAGTGGTAATATGATATGTAACAAGACTACGATACAAGATATTCTACACTGTTATCATGCAAAACACTATTATACACTATTATATAGTATATATACACTATTATACTTCCACACTACTATAACCAAGTGAAAACAGACAAAGAAAACAATCGGCCAATTTACAAAATAAAGGAGTATAGATCAAATCTTTTTTTTAAACATGTACAATTCACTAATCACAACACATTAAGAGGAAAATGTTATCGTTGCAGAGACACTTATCATTGAGCAAAGACATGTCCAATGATAGAGAAAATTTGTAATACTTGTTAAATGGTTGGACATATTCTGAAAGTATGTCAAAGCCGATTAAGAAATGAAAAGCAAAATTTATCTTACAATGAAGAATATCATAATAAAAGTGAAGAAAAAATACCCATGAAATCAATACAATCTCTGGGATAGAAAAAAATAACAAGCCTCATGTTACTATAGAAGTCGAAAAAAGATCGATTGAATTTCAACTGGACACAGAAATTCATGCACTCCTTACTGCAGGGTATGAATGGTGTAGAATGTTTCTTTGATGATATCTTAGTTGAGGGCCTTACATTTGAAGAGACATTGAATCGATTGAGAAAAGTATTAAAAGTTTTAAAAAACTCACAATTCACATTTGAAGAGAGAAAAATGTAAATTTTTTGAAAAAAGTATTAAGTACTTTGGTCATATCATTGATGAGAAAAGTTTACACAAAAGTCCAGAAAAAACTGAAGCAATTAAAAACACTGCTAGACCTACTAACGTTAATGAACAAAGAACAATTTTTTTTTGGCCACATACTATAGTAAATTCATACCTGATTACAATAATACACCCCTTAACGAGACTGCTGAAGAAAACATCAATTTCATGTGGAATCCTGAGTGTGAACAGAGTTTTGAGTTAGTAAAGAGAGAGATAAATAGTGAATAAACCTTGGCTCACTTTGATCCTGCCTTAACTATATAAACCTAGCAACCGACTCATCACCTGTTGGACTAGGAGCAGTTCTCTCTCACAGGTTTGAAGATGGAACAGAAAGGCCTATCGCATTTGCATCTTGCACCTTAACACTGAGTGGAACACGATACAGTCAAATTGATAAAGAAGCTGCAGGCATTTATTTTGGACTTGAGAGATTCTTCCTATACATCTATGGACGCAAGTTTGTACTAATAACAGATCATGAACCACTTGTTTCAATTTTTGACTCACATAGGACATTACCTACAATGGCAGCCACTAGAATATTCAATTATGCTCATTTTCTTTCAGGACTTGACTATACTGTTAAGTTCAGAGGAAGAGAAAAACATTACAATGCTCATCCAAAAGAAAGCAGTTAGGTGTATAGAAAGAGTAAATAGATTAGAGTCATGTAGGCCGTTGTTCAAGAGACTTGGTCTCCTAACTGTACCCTGCTTTTATGTGTATAAAGTAAATTCGTATGGCTTTTCGTGGTGGGGAGACCCTTACGGGTAGTTCCACCTCGCCGTTTTTTTTAACGAATGCTTTTTTTATATGCAACCGGGACCGACGGCTTAACGTGTCCTCCGAAACACGGGAGTGGCTCGAGAAAAATATCTTGTACTCAACTGGGATCGAACCCAGGACCCTTTTATGTGTATGAAGCTACTTTATATGTAAAAACGAATGATATTAACCAAAATCTTGACGTACATGATTATAATACAAGAAGCCGAGGAGATTATCACTTGGTGAGTCACAATAGTAGCTTATTCAAACAAAAACCCAGTAATATTGGTAGGAAATTCTACAATAAGCTACTGCAGTTTTTAAAGAGTCTTGAAAATACAGAAATATTTAAAAAACAATTGAAAAAATATTTAGTTTATAAAGCTTTTTATAGTGTACAAGAGTTCCTTTCACATCAAAATTAAGTCTCATCTCAACTAATTCATATAGTAATTATGGTATCTAGTGTATATGACTAAATTTAATCTGACTTGTCTTATACCCCTTAACTGGAGTCTCCAAGACGTAATCTACAGAAAAAAAAAAATATTAATGGGACAACCTCTGTGAAAAATTTACCATGTACATGAAAGTGTACATGCTGTATCATCATCATTAAGTTATTCATCTTCTCTTCTTACTCTTTTTTCTTTTCTTCACATTTTTATTATATATTTAATTTTCCTCTTACTAACATTATTATTATTGTATTATTATCAATATTCTTTCTTTTTTCTTTTTCTTTAGCAATAATATATTTTGCAACTTCTATTCCTTTTGTTGAAATAAAGTTTTGTTTCAATAGGCTTAAGCCTTGAAACTATTGTCAATGTCAAATAAATTGATAATTTGAAATTGAAATTGGAAGGCATTTGATTGTGTTAATCATAAAATTATATTGGAAATACTGCAAAATGTAGGCGTAAATGGAGTTGTACTGAAATGGTTTGGAACATATCTTATTGGGAGAAAACAATGTGTAGAACCATCTACAGTAGTTGGGAGTAGTGAAGTAAAGAATAAATCTAATAAATTGGAGGTCCAAGGTGGAGTGCCTCAGGGCTCAATAATAGGTCCATTGCTTTTTCTCCAGATATTTTCACAGCTCACTGAAGTTCCACTTTGCAGCTGAAGAAATTGAATGAAGAATCACTAACGTCTAACCTTTGAGATTCATCACAAAGACATAGGCCTTTGTTGAGGGGACCCAGTCATGGAACTCAGCTGCTGCTTCAAGCAGTGTTCTGTAGTCTTCTAGAGGTGTTTTTCCATCATAGGTAGGCAGTTCAGTGTGCTGAGTTGTACCTACTGGCTGTTTCTGGAGATTTTCCTCCTTGACTGCCATCATTCTTTTCTCTGAGATAACTATTTCTGGAAAAGTAGAAGATTTACTTACTTTCTCATTGCTGCTCGAATTTGCAGCACAACATTCCAGCTGCTCAAGCCAATTCGCCATGTTTCAGAAATCTTCTTTCATGGTTTTTGAATCTTCCTGCAGTCGTTCATTCATGGTTTTGAAGTCTTCCTGTAGTCGATCTTCCATGGTTTCCTTTTTCACCTTATTGACTTTCTGATCTATAGAATCAGCAAGATTTTCAACCTATTCTTCCATTGCTACTTGTGATGAGGTAGTATTTTCTTGTAATTCACCCTCCATGAATGACATATTGTCTTGAGGTTCGTCTTTCATAGATGTAATTTTTTCCTGTAGTTCACTCTTCATGGAAGACCTCCATGGAAGTTCTCCTGTAGTTCGCCCTTGATGAATGTTTTTATTTTTGCATCTGGAGTCTTGAAGAGGTAAGCAGCTGGGTCTTCTCCTTTTTCCAATAACGCCTCACAGAGCCGGTCTTGCAGAGTTGACTTCTTCCCAGATCTTTCCAGATCACGGTCTTCTAATTTACATTTGAGATTGGCCACTTTTAAATTGAACAATGTAATTTTGTCAGCAATTTCCAATACAATACAAACATCCCCAACTTCTGACACCATTTGCTATGGGATCTATCTTAAAAATAATGCTGGCAACACTTCAACTTGACACTCACACTTTATTAACACAAATTACTGACAACTTGCACCGATCAGTAATTTCCCACAAAATAAAGCAATCAGGAACAGATGAATCAATAAGATTCAGCTAATAAAGCTATATTACAGTACAAAAATCAATTACTAACTGCTAAAAGGCCTATCAAATATCAAATAATAACTGTTGAAGAATTCAGGAAGAAACGTTCAAAACATAAAAGTTGAAACACCACAAGCACTTACAAGTAACTGTATAAACTATTGAAGAAGCTTCAATAATAATCTGTCACAATATATTGTGATTATCACTTCAACAACAAACGTTCATACTACACAGTTTGTATCAGCGCTCACTGATAATATGGTTTGTATAAGCTGAAACATCAACTGTCACTCAATCACATTAAAATTCGAATCACAACTGACTTACTTTTACAAGAGCCTCTGCCTTTCATTCATTTTCAAATGATCCAGAAAGATGGAAGGGTTCTCTGATGTTTTATTAAATTCTGATGTAAACTGATAAGGATTCTCCCACTTTCTAGACCATTCAGAAAAAGTTCTAAGTAAACAGTCTAAAGATATTCAGATGAACTGCAAGGCGAAGAGAGTGTAGAGTAAGAGCAATCAAACATGCTGCCTTCTGCAACCACAGATGTGAAATTACACAGCAGTAATAACGTTGAAATCACTGTTCCCTCTTCCATGCCCTGTCTATAACAATACAACAAATTTAATATTCATAATTTTATATTATTTGACTTGAACACTTTGAATACGGTACCCAATGAATGTAGAATGAATATCAAATATTTTATTCAACATCATATGATGTATTGAATGTTTATTTGATGTCAAATAAATATTCTGTGTATTTCATGTATTACTGTATGTGAATGGATATAGGAGTGACTGGAGAATAGATGTAGGCTTGACTTTCCAAACACTGAACATTGGAAGATATAGATACAAGATATGCTAATTCAAAAATTATGGGTTGCATTGCCCAGAATGCCAGGATCAATTGATCCTGGTTCAATTTAGATCCAGGTTCATATTTATTCATTTCATTGCAAAATCACTAAAACATAACTCCGATCTTGGATTGACGAATCAAAGATCATAATCTAGTGAGACGAATGTGTATTAAATGCAGTGGCGTTATAACAGGGTGGCAAACCTTTTTATTGTCACCCCAAAATATCAGGTAGTAATAATCAGGCAGTAAACAAATTCAATAACGCCGTTTATTCTAATATGATGTTTTCTTTATTTATACTTAATGCAGGTTGAGCATTCAAATCATCAGAAACAGGAAAAACAATAAAAAAAATTTTCACAAATGGCATTTCATTTTTAAACGATTTTGTTGTTGATGTGACTGAGAATAAAACATTTTAGTATCTTTAACAAGGCACATAAATGATAAACAGAACAAGAGGTAAAAATTATTCAAGATTTAGAAAAATATAACTTAAATTTCGAGCCTCTCCAAAATAATCCAATATATTGTCATAATATGAGTGGATGTTATACTCATTTATATATTGAAGAATTAACTTATCAGGACTGCTTGACTCCTCCTCGAGTAGTGACTGATTGATATCAGGATTTTCTCCTGATTGACTAGACTCAGTTGGGAAATGGGCGGGGTTAGGAAAAGAGGTCACACTTCTAGGCTTATTCTGCTCTTTAGCAGTTTTATCCTGGCCTACTACTTCTTTCCTTTGTCCGGGACTTCTGCTCGCAGACAGAAGGTGTAGGAAGGAGTGTATGCAGTCTGCAACCGCAAGGGTACTTGTTGCGTGTCTGGAACCGCGATGAGAGGATGGAGGAAAGGATATATGCAGTCTGGAACCGCACAAGGGGCTCGTTGCGTGTCTGAAACCGCGACGAGAAGGTTGAGGAACTGGTAGGTTGTGAGGGTAGAGGACCGAACGTTCGCAGTCTGCAACCGCTCAGTTCGGGGGTAGTTCTCTTTGCTGGTCTGTAACTGCTTCGAGTTGGAAGAAGAATGGATATTTGCAGTCTGGAACCGCAAGGGTACTCGTTGCGTGTCTGAAACCGCAACAAGAGGATGGAGGAAAGGATATATGCAGTTTGGAACCGCACAAGGGGCTCGTTGCGTGTCTGAAACCGCGACGAGAAGGTTGAGGAACTGGTAGGTTGTGAGGGTAGAGGACCGAACGTTTGCAGTCTGCAACCGCTCAGTTGAGGGGTAGTTCTCTTTGCTGGTCTGTAACTGCTTCGAGTTGGAAGAGGAATGAATATTTGCAGTCTGGAACCGCAAGGGTACTCGTTGCGTGTCTGAAACCGCAACAAGAGGATGGAGGAAATGATATATGCAGTCTGGAACCGCACAAGGAGCTTGTTGCGTGTCTGAAACTGTGATGAGAAGGTTGAGGAAATGGTGGGTTGTGAGGGTAGAGGACCGAACGTTCGCAGTCTGCAACCGCTCAGTTTGGGGGCAGTACTCTTTGCTGGTCTGTAACCACTTCGAGTTGGAAGAGGAATGGGTGAGTGCAGTCCGTAACCACACCAGAAGTTCAAGGAAGTTATTGTGGGGATAGGAACGAACAGTCGCAGTCTGTAACCGCTAAATGCAGGGGTTGATACTCTTTGCTGGTCTGAAACCGCTCTGAGATAGAGGATTGAACGTATGCAGTCAGTAACCGCAAGGCTCAGGAAGGAGGGGAGAGGAATAGGTGAAAAGCACGGGGGACTTATGGCGACAGAGGTAGTCGTTCTGACGGGTATTCAGGCATTCGGGTGGACTCACTTGGAACACTAGTAGAAATGAACCACAAACTAGCTGCAATATAAGTCTCTCCGAATCAATTGGCGTGGCCTGTTTTATAGGCCAGTGTGTAGGCGAAGTGCGGGGGAGAAGTAATTAATTAGGTGGTGGTATATTACAGGTAGACCGCCGCGCCAAAGATGCGCGTATGGTACCATCTTACCACGCCTCTATTCCCCCCGCCGCTGCTACTCAGTCGAGCATTGCTCACTCCCTTTTTTTTTGAAATTAGCGATTTAATTTCAAATATCTGGCCATCACAAAACGCTTTGTGACAAACTAAAAGTATGAAAAAGTAGATATTTTATATTGATGAGGTATAAACTGATGAAAAATATATTAACTATACAATCAATTCTGCTTATGGGTTTGAATTTAACAATGAAAGTAGACCAAGAAAATTTTTGAGATTTTAATTTGTTGATACATTCAGATTTATGGCTTTGTCAACCAAAAAATTAGCAAAAAAATATGATTAATTTTATAAAAAAATAAGTTTCAAATAACATAATTAAGAGAGAATCCAATGAAGAAGATCAAATTTTTAAAATTTAAAGTGAAAAGGAGTTTTTCCATAAGCGTCTACAGATAATTTAGAGAAATCAAATCACAATGAAAATTCAAAACAAGATGACTTCCATAGTTGTTTGAACTATGAAGGAATAGCAAATAAAGATTATTCACATTATAAAATGGTTTGGGATAAATTGAAAAGAAAATTAGAAAATTATCTGATTCTTATGATATTCAAGATGTATTATCATTAGCAAATATATTTGAAAATTTCAGAGATTTTTGTGGAAATAATTAAAATTGGACCCTGCTCATTATTTGACAGCTCCATTGATAGCATGAGATACCATGCTTAAACTTACAAAAATTCAATTAGATTTATCAAGTGACTATAATATGTATTAATTTAATGATAGAAAAAGGGATGAGAGAAGGTATTTCACAATGTGTTGAAAAATATTCAAAAGCTTATAATAAATATATAAGAAATCATGATTCAGTTAAAAATTATATATATATATTGAAACAGTCATATAACCTGTATGAATGAGCCTTATCACAAAACTTACCATATCATAAAGAACTACAATGAATTGATACAAATATTTATAAGAAGTAGAAATGAATGGGAAAAAATAATTCAAAATTATGATGAAAATGATGATGTTGGATATATTTTGAAGTAGATTTAGAATATTCAAAAGAATTACATAGAGATTCACCTTCAGCTCCAGAACATTAAAAAAAATGTACCACTCTTCATTATAAAACTTATTATATTGTACATTTTGGAAATTTGAAATATTATCTTGAAAAAGGAATGACTTGAAAAAAGAAATAGATTGATAGAATTCAAACAAAGTAATTTTATGAAGGGATATGAAGATATCAATACTAGTATGAGAACTAGAAGTAAAAGTGATTTCCAAACAGATTTCTATAAATTGATGAGAAGCACTGTTTTTTTGAAAAAAACAATAGAAAATATAAGAAATAGAGTTTAACTAAAGTTAGGTCATGAATAATCTTCTTCCAGATATACTAAAATATCAAATTTTGAAGGATTTAAAATATTTGATAAAGATTGCATAGCTACACATTTTTCCAAACCAAAAGTGAAACTTGATAAAGCAATTTATGTTGGAATCTCTTCATTTTGATCTGTCAAAATAATTGATGTATCAATTCTATTACAATAAAATTCAAAAATATGATCAAGATTTGGATTTAT
This sequence comes from Conomelus anceps, assembly GCA_948455865.1. Taxonomy (NCBI): domain Eukaryota; kingdom Metazoa; phylum Arthropoda; class Insecta; order Hemiptera; family Delphacidae; genus Conomelus; species Conomelus anceps. The sequence goes on from OX418216.1 coordinate 167,434,208, forward strand.
TAAACATGGATACTGACAGTTTCTTTTCAGAAAATGAAAAAAATCCATATTAAAGAAAAAAATTGAACCAGATGAATTTGATACAAGTGATTATGATAACAATCATGAATGTTATAGTGATAAAAATAAATAGTAATTGGACAATTTAAAGATGAATTGAATGGTATACTTCTAGAACAATTTTGTGGATTAAGACTTTGAGCTTGTCAATTAGGTTGTGCTTGTAGCCGTTTTCTCATGCTAGGTATTTTATTGTGTTTAGTTCAGTGTTGTAATTTTTAGGGAATAATGATGTGTTGTTCAGTCTATGTAGCATTGATTTGGATGCTAAGTGTTTGTGTTGTGTTGGATGATTGGAGGTGCTGTGTATTGGGATATGAGTCATTGTTGGTTTTCTATAAATAATGTTGAAGCTGTATTGTTGGTTTTGTTCTTTGTAATAGTAAAATTGAGAATTCTAGGAAATTGATCAACTTGTTGTGTTCATATTCTGCTGTGTATGGAATGTTTTTGTGTATTTTGTTTATGAATGATTGGAGCTGTTCACATTGTCTTTTGTCTTCTCTGTACAGCAGTAGAATGTCATCTACATATCTGTGCCAGTATATTATGTTCTGTGACAATTAGTTACTGAAAAGTATGTGAGTGTTTTTGTAGTCTTGAAGATAGATCTTGGCAAATATGCTGGATATTGGTGAGCCTATTTGCAATCCATCAGGTTGTCAGTAAAATTTGTTTTTGAATGTGAAGTAATTTTTTTTTGTAATGATTTTCAGAATGTCTATTATTTCATTTATATGTTCTGTAGCTGTGTTGTTATGAATAAGAATGTTTTTTATTATTTCTATTGTTTGAACATATTTCTATATGTTGATGTATAGATTTGTAATATCAAAATATGCAAAAATGAAATCGTAAAGAGATTGTGTGTCTCTTATTTTTGTGATGAGTGCTTGCTACTGTTTTTTATGTATGTGTTGTTGTTGATGTTGATTAGTTTTCTGATTGTTTGATCTAAGTGTTTTGCTAGTTTATTCACTGGGCCTTCTCAGTAGCTTACAAATTACTGACATCACTACCAACCTAAACATGCTACATATAATTTCTAAAGTACACTAACTGAACACCTTGGAACAATTTCAAATTTACAAACTCACCACGCACACACATACAATGAACAGAACAACCTCGATGAACAATCATATTTTGAAAACACATAAATGTTTTGATCACATTATACGAAAACCACAATGCTTCTAACCAAAAACTCAAACACACCGATCTAGGATGCTTTGAAGATCAGTCTCCATGACTCGAGAACGTTTGGCCAAAAGTGAGTACAAATACTATCTATTCACAATCAAAATTGACTGCAAAATTGTCATTAAATTAACAGTAAACAGTAAATCTTAGCAATGCAGATCGTTATGGAACAAGAAATCCAAGAATTAATATTGTTACTTATATCAATTCAAACAGCAGACATGATAAATCTCATTTGTTCTAACAATTAGCTGTATGGAAAGTAGAAACACAGCCTTGGTGAAGAAAAACAGAGCCACTTTTTGTGGAAGACTAGAATAGACTACACAAATAGACTCTAGGGTTAACTCTGATGATTGTGTTTAATTTTGCGAAGATGATCATCATTGAGTATATGAAGTATGCTCCTATCTTGGTATGCTATCTTAGTTTGGGATGATTCATCGAATAAAAACCTTGATACTCCATATTTAGTTTCTTGGCTGCAATACCATTTCCTTCCACAAAATAATAAACTAAGAGAATCAACAGGCAATATGAGGGGAACGCATTAGGCTTAGCTCAAGTTTGGTACAGATATAAATTATCAAAATTTCAACTTTATTGTTTTGTTGGAAAGATATGGAACTGTAACCCCAGTTTCTTTTCCAACTCTTACAATTTTACTGATGAATTTATTATTGAAAACAAGAAAATATGGGTTTTCTATTATACATCAGATTAACCTGTAGGCTGACCCCTGCAAGCAAGCAGTTATTAATGTTGAATGGACCTCACCATAAAGTGTTCATTTACTTGTGAAGCTGCGCACATATGAATTATTATACAGTACATTTGCAGAAATTGTAGCATATTCACACAATGTGCAAGGGAATGGAACGCATTCAATGAATATTTCATCAACATATGTAACACCCTAAGTCTAATGCCAGACATACACAATGCTCTGAACTATTGTCATAGATCTCCTAGAACAAATAATTTGCTTGTATCTCCCCATCCAATGTCAGAATAAGAAATTGTTCAAACAATAAAAAGTATAAAGGCATCAAAAGCACCTGGTTGGGATGAGTTTTCACCATTGTTACTCAAGGTCTGTATGATAGCACTTGTGAAACCAATGAGGCACTTGATAAATGCTTCATTTAAAAGTGGAACATCCTCTGAACTTCTAAAATAATGTACCATACTGCTCATATCTAAGTCACGTGATCCAGGTAACTTGAGTAATTATAGACCAATTGCAATTGTGTCTGCATTTTTTGAAGTCCATGGAATGGCAGCTGCTTCCAGACTGATTGAACATCTGAACATGAACAACCTATTACACAATGAACAATTTGAGTCTTGTTAAGGAAAGAATATAACTGGAGCCATTCATGGATTCATTTCTTGTCTGTCATTGACTATTGATGGAACATGGTTTACTGCGATTTATCTAAGGCCTTCGACTGTGTAAATCTCATTATTCTCTTGAGAAAATTTCGATTTCATGAGTTGGCAGGAACAGCATTAAAATAGATTAGCTTATACCTAGAAGACAGACAGACAGCAATGTGTTAAAGACAGAATATCATTAAAAATCGTTTTTTTTTCAAGTGTAACAGGTGAAGTGTCTCAAGGTCAGTCCTCGGGCCTCTTCTCTTCCTCATGTACATAAACTACTTCCCAGTCTCAGTCAATCACTCAAGATTAATAATGCATGCTGATGACACAACTGCCTAACAGACAAGAATCGGACCAATCTAGTGAACAATTTTAGAAGTGACCTGGATATAATTTCATCTTGGCTTCAAGTGAACGGACTCTATCTTAATTACAGTATGACTTATTCAATAGAGTTCAGATACAAATCAACAGCCAGTACGAATAATCTCCCAATAATAGACAGCAGATTAAAATCAACCAATTCAACAAAGTTTTTGGGAATCACAATAGATGAGTGCCTGTCTTGGAAAGAACACATGAAAAATCTCACTGCTAAGTAAAATTGTGCATATGTTATGATTCTCATGTTATCCCATTCAGTTGATAGAAACACACTGATGACAGTGTCCTATGCATATGTCTTTTCCCATCTGAGTTATGAGAATATTTTCTATGGTAATTCAACAGACAGCCATCAACTTCTATGAAAAATTGCAAGATCTTCCTCTGTTTTGATTTATCTGGAAATCAACATGTTCTAATCAATAATTGATCACAGGTATTGATAAGTCTTATTGTATTATCATGTATCATTGATTTCTACATTCTTAATTCAAAAAAAGATAGTAAGAGTAATATTTGGGCTGAGACAAAGGGATTCATGCAAGTCTGTTTTTCAAAAATTGCAGATACTCACACTACCAGCTATCTACACTTATCAACTGCTAGTTTTCATGAAGTGTAATATCAAAAAATTTCAATTTTGTACAGAAAGCCATAATTATTACACATGTAACCAGCACTTGCTGTCTTATCCAATACACAGACAAGCTAAATATGAGTAAACCCTTCATATTCAGAAATAAGATTATTTAATAGATTACCACATGCTATTTGTAAAATTGATTCTCTGGCATTGTTCAAGAAGTCACTGGAGCGAATTTCGATTGACAAAGCCTGCTACTCAGTTGAAGAGTTCAATGTTCTTTGAACAGGAAGGACACGGTTTTCATAATTGAACACAGTGGTCTACTGTATCATTTTAAAGTAGACTTCTGGTATAATTTTATTGTTACTTACAACATGTATTGTATTATATTGAGACATAATGAAATTGACTGAATGTAATTTATCGTATTATATTGAAATGACAATCATGTAATTCACAAAATGTGATTGTATTATATTGAGATAAAATGTAGGTGACAAGATGAAATATTGTAATATAATGTCAAGTTGAGTTGACAATTCACCTGTCAGATGGGAAATTCCCAAAAAATGATGTTTTGTGACAAATGTGATGCATAAAATAAATAACAAGAGTTTATTCTCTTAAGAAAAAAGAACCTAAATGAATGCTAAAAATCTGATATCAACTGGATATATTATTTGAGTGTTCAGTTAAGTGGAAGTTTCATAATACAGGTGGTATTAGTGAAGGTTAACAGGATCAAAAATTTTAATAGGACAAAGGCTTTAGACCATAACATTTAGTATAAGTTGTTATCCATCATTATTAATCTTCTCATTGTAATGTGAACATGTGGAATGTTGGGACAACCCAGAATGATTTTGAATGTCACCCAGTATCGCAAGACAAGTTGTGAAAAATTATTGATAGTTTGAATGTAAAAAGAACAGTGGAAATCGATAGGGTATCCAGTAAAATTCTGAAAGAATGTAAAAATCAATGATACATGATGAAACAATAATTGATTACTTGTGATTAATTATTGATTAGAACATAGTGATCTCCAGATAATTCAAAACAGAGGATGATCTTGCAATTTTTCATAGAAGTTGATAGAGGAAGAGTCGAGAACTGGCCAGAGACAATAGAACTATTGGGAATATTTAATACAATTCACAAATATGGTAACTACCAGCTTTACATAGGAAAATATCCAGACAGTTACAACTAGTTGAAGAGTTGGAAGCAGAGAAAACCTCTTTCAGTCACATGTTCAAAACAGAAATATATATTTTCTATGTTCACTTTGTCTGGATAAAAAGAGACTGTGCAAGCTATTCAAAATTGCAGAAAACATATCTTCATAATACACATTTTCATGCACTATGTACATCCATGTTACAGACTTTTTCAATATACCTCCTCTTCTTCTTCACCTTCTCCATCATCACCTTATCTCCTAGTTTGATAAGTAACAAAAGCTTCCTCCTATCTCTCTTAGTTTAATATCACTAACTTAATAATATTAGAATAGACTCACATGAGTAAATGGATGCTTTTATCCTGCATTGTCTTTGGAGACAACTTTTGGAAATCGATTACAGTATCGCCCTCTTCATTAACAAGGAGCTTATGATGGTTGTTGGCTCCACTTCTTTTCCAATAGTAATCTTCTGCTCTCTGCCTCCTTAAAGGCATATGATCGGTCAATGGAAAAATCTCGTATTTGCTGATCGCATTGGAGTCTTCACTGTTTGGGAACAGAAATGTTTTACTTGTCACAATCGACACTTGAACTCAGTTTAGTCAGTTAAATTTTAATGTCAGTCCACCACACAAAAATCTGTCTATTAATGCTGAACTCAGTTCAGGCCTATAAGAATTCATAGGTGGCTCTGAAGAAGTATGTTGTTGTCAGATAGAGGACTATGCCCAAAACTGATAATAGATAACCATCAACCACAATTCTCATATTGACAACACTACTAGTTGTACTGTACTGCCTAGTCACCAAGTCTTATAATTGTATCAGTCATATAGTTAGTCACTGCAGTCAGTCGTTTTTTCTTGCTAAACTGCAATTCCTTTCAATCGCCTTTTTCATGGTGAAAGTGTAAGTTGTTTTTGTAGGAACCGACAATTTATGAAACTGACTAATATATTGAACATGATTTATCAATTTCGATTTCTTCAAAGTGCTCTTAATTGTACTGAAGACTTCCACAATGGCAGATATTTACAACAGCATTGAACAGCTAATGGGAATCAATGAACGCCACTGCTCATAAAAATATCAGCCACTGCCAGGAACTGATATGAGTTGACTGAACAGTTCCTGGCAGACACTGATATTTTCATGTGTACTAGCATTCATTGATTTCCATCAGCTATTCAATGCTGTTGTCAATATCCACCACTGCAAAAGTCTTCAGTATAATAAATAATAGAACTTTGAAAAAATTGAAATGAATTGATTATGTAGAGTGGAACCTCTACAACTGTATATGGGCTTCGTCCCCCAAAATCCACACTCCAAACTATTAAGAGTTTGAGAAATTGTTTTGGAGAAAATATTTAGCTCAAAATTACTTCTGATAAATTCCAATGTAGCATTTAAAATATTAATATTGATCTCCACAAAATATCTGTACAAAATTTGTATTATGAATGCTTTAAGAATAGTTCTGAAGCACTTGAATGGATCAAGGAATTGGCATTTGAACTAAGATATGAAACTAACATGTGGTAGAGGGCCAGCCATTCAGATTAAAGGTCAAGGCCAGGCAGCTTGTGACCTCTCCTATACGTAAATAATTACAGGATATATCCAGTGAATTATTCATATACACTATATGTTGCCATTCTTATTTCATTTGCTCAAGGTTTTAAAAACATTATATCCCGGAAGCTGTGTCATAGATTCATCATAATTCAGTCGCATTCCCATTAGAACAATACAATTTACTACAATTCCCGGTATCTAGAAAAGTCATTAATTATCTCATTAACTAATGGCTAATAAAAGTTAAAGTAGCATTATGTTCAGCCAAAGTTTCAACATTCTTAATGAATCAGCTGTTAATGATCGATTAAATCCTACATTAAAATGTTAATGGGCATTAGTCACCAAAAATGGGGAGTTTTGATCATATGATTCATGAATTTTGCGTAATTTTGTTAGTTAGGTTATGTTGTTTTGTGGTATTATTTCATTTCTGTGTATATGGTACCATCAGGATCAATATCTCATTAGACTTGTTAGTAAGTTGAGACATGGATAAAAGTGATCACAGTGAAAATTTCCCAGAAGTAGAAAATTAGTATTTAATGCAAATAGCATTTGAATATGAATATATTATCGAAAATAAAAAACCAGACAAAGTTGACCTGAAGAAAAAAGTGAAACATGGAAGAGGGTGTGCAATGAATATAATGTCATATGAGCCACAGGTATGAGAAGAAAAGCCACAGTCATTTTGAAAAAAAGGAGAATTAAAGCAGATAATATTAGAAACACAATAATTGAAACAATCATTTAACTGATTTAATTTGATTTAAAACGTTCTACTTTTATTCAATTAGTTCTAACAATACAAACTGCAGTCAGTAAGGTTGTTGCTATAACATTATTACACACTGCAGAATTGTTTTTTGCGCCTTGATTTACCAGCAGGATGTCTTCAAATTCTTGAAGAAGTCCCAGCTGATCATCTGGAGGCTCTTAATGACCTTTCATTGGAATATTATTGTGTGCACTGCTGTGGGAATAAGGTAATTATGAACAATTTTGTTATTCCTGTCCTCAAACCCAGAGCTGAACATGGGAATCTTCTTTTCCAAACAGAAAATACACGTTCAATTGTATTTCTTGTTGCAATGAAATATGAGGTACATTGTGCCTATTCTGCGCTTCACTATTGGCTTGTAGAAGAAGTTGGAAGGTAATAAGTATGGTGATGATATCCACTATCGCTAAGGAGATAGCAATTAGGAAAGACACCTGCTTTAAAATCAGCACATTTGAGAACCGTTGAGAATGATGCTGTCATGTACAGAGCCTCGCCATCTAGCTGTTACTCCTGAAAATTTTAGTGAAGCATTGCACAGCCTGAACATTTATTGAAAAATAGCCCTTCCTATTCCTGAATAGTTCAGCTTCATCACCTCTATCTAACTATCTTCGAAATTGAACTTAATTTTGCATAATATCACCTATAACGTTTTGAAACAAGCCTGTTATGTAAAAGCATAGAGAACCTTGAAGCTGGTCCATTTTTGAAATAAGCCTGCTCCTGTTGTAATTATCATCACATTCAATCAGGTCACATATTAACTATCACTGATAAACACTTAACACTATGTACTGATTCTTTGTTGGAACGGTATCACATTATTCAAACTCATTGTCAGAAAAGTAATGGAACGCATCCATCAACCTTATTCTATAGTTTTCTATTTTGGATAGAAGCTCGAAAATGTCATCCAACTTGGCATCTAAACTGCTGGAATAATTAATAATTGGTGTTCATTTTTAAACTACAATTAATTGTAAACAGTAGGTATGATTTTCAACACATCTAAATCCACTTCTATAACTTTATTTACATCACAATACTTGCTATTGAATAAGTTAATGGACCTATGTTGGCTAATTAGTTTAATGGATGAATTTAAACATTCTTTTCTAATTTTTCAACAATTCAACTGTTTGCCATTGCACTACATATATGTTTTCAAGGTATTATCTTCTTTCTACATGATATCAGGTAATCGAAGTGAGCAAATGTTTGAGAGTGATTATTTATACAGTACAAGAAGTGTAGCTTACAACTTAGCGAGGCTCCTCGAAGCATATAACACTTTCTTCCAAATCTTTTGTTTTTTGAGCCCAAAATTTTTTAATCATGTGCCTGATTCATTAAAAAACTTGAAAATGAACATATTTTTAAATGGCTTTTAATTCGATGTTTGCCTGAAACTAATGAGAGTTTATTTGCTGTTATCAGTTGAGTTGTTCCTTCAATATTTGTAACTCTTTTGCACATAAATTATCGGTGTCCGGACAGAAGCCACCATAGAAAATTGCCACCATAGATATTTGCCACTATTTTTTTCACGAGCAGGTATACTGGCAGTAGCCAAACAAAAGCCCTTCCTCTCTATTCACTCGAACTGCCTCCCTCATACTACCCTCTTTCTTTCTCTTCCCTCTCTACTCTACAATTTCATGCTTACACACTCTTTCTCACACACTCACTCATTCTCTCTCACCCTCTCGCGCGGTCAAGTGTTTAGTGGCTTCTGTCCCAGATTCGGGAGGACACCATTTCTACGACTGTCGTTTTGACCGACCTAGTAAACAGAGGTGGTTCAGTCACATCTAGCCAGGTTAGGAAAGGTTTGGTTATGCAGTTCCATTCCACTTCTTTCCATTCACGCAGACTACATGAAATTTATATTTTAAATTAATTTTCACACTTGATAATTTATTGAATAATACATTGGTTATCTAATGACCTATCGCTCTAGTCAGTTTAAACGGGCCTTAAAGCTTGCTAGAGCTAAAGGGAAACTAACTGCTGCCAAGAACTGTGTAGTAGCTGTAGTGTAGACCTGAAGACCAGTTATAATATTTAAACTACACGAGTGATACTATTTATAGAATTAATCGGCTGGAAGTTTCGTCACATGTGCAAGGGTTGTTGCTTTCTTTAACAAAAGAAAACGTTTCACTCCCACCTCCCTGGCTATTCGGTTTACTCTCTCACTCTCTCCCTTGCAGCGCTGGCGTTCCAGGTATACTTTAGTCGGTGGGTGGCAAATGTCCTGCTTTTGAAGAAAGTGGCATTTGTCTATAGTGGCTTCTGTCCCAGATTCGAATTATCAAGGTTTGAAAGTTGCGTGAGTGTGTGTGTGTGTGGATGTAGAATTCAAAAAAGTTTTTTTAAACTGTACTCCTACTTGCATACAAATTAATAATAATTTTCTTAGTAATGGCGAAGGTGATATTGTGGAAGGTATCCATAATGAATAATAAGACGAAATTGTCACAACCACATTTATTAAAACTTCGAGAAACTAGTTTCAGTTGTTACACCATTATCAATCTAAATCAAACTGGAAACTGAAGTACAGAGAAGCCTTATATAGCAGAAAGGGATATATTTTTCAATAGACAGTGCCTTAAATTGGGATTAGTACCGAATCTTGTTTCAATAAAATCCAATAACAAGTCCATAATTGCGCAAAAAAAGTATTGAACAAGCACAAAAATTTTGGATAAAGAAGGAAATTAGCTGGTGGTACAAAAGAAGGAATAGCTTATTGTTCTACATTTCCATCTTACATTCGCAACTGACGAAAAAACTACACAAAATTGAATGGGATTTCTTAGACAATAAGTGCAGGGACGAAATCTATAAGAAATTAAAAGAAAAAACCGTTACACAGAACTTGAAGTTACAGAAACTTGTTGAAGAACAACGTCCAAAACCGAATAATACAAATCACCACCATAAGTTTGCTGATAGAGTTGAAAATTTCACTAACGTCGCGTTTTCACCTTCAGAACAAAAATTTCTAGGACAAGGTACTAAATTTAACAATTATAGTAGTTTAGGGAGCAAACAAGCAGAGCTTCTAGCATGCAGCATTGATAGGAATTGGAGAGTGTCACAGAATCGTATTTTAACCAACAGATGTGCAGACATAATTTTACAAGAACAGGCAAGACAAGTTTTACCCAATATTCAACGTACAGGGGACATCGTGAAGAAGATTGAGAAGGAAGTCAAAGACAACGATTTGATCATAGTAAAAGCAGACAAAGGATGCACCACGGTTATATTAGAGAAAACTGAATACATAGGTAAAGTTAACGAATTCATTTCAGATAATAATTTCATTGAGATTAACTCCAATCCAAGCAACAACATTAATAAATTAGTTAAAAGTGAGCTGGCAGGTATCACAAAGTTAATTGATAAACAGGAAATCAAATATTTAACAGTTATGAACCCATACCCGCCCAGATTATTTGGTCAGCCCAAGCTTCACAAGAATAATATTCCGATAAGACCAGTAGTGCCATTTATTAATTCTCCATGTTCGAAATTGGCCCACAAACTCGACAGTAGCTTCAGATCGTTAACGGGATTCCAACCCAAATTTGGAATCAAAAATTAATTGGAGTTAGTCAATAAAATCAAAAATATTCCTGTTCATTCATCTTATAAACTTGTTTCTTTTTATGTAACTAATCTCTTTACAAATATACCAACTGAAGAAAGTCTTAACAGAGCTGAAGAGATCATAGAAACTACAATTAATGATCCTATTATTAGAACTGAGCTGTTTGGATTGATGAAGTTATGTACTGAATATAACTGTTTCAAGTTTGACAATAAATTTTATAAACAGAAAGATGGGTTAGCGATGGGTTCACCCATCCCAGCTGAATTATTTATGGATAGCCTTGAACGTAGAATTTTTGAAAATAATAATTTTAAGGATAGGATTGTTTATTGGTACAGATATGTAGATGATATTATTTGTTTGTGGAAGGGTAGTAATAGACAATTAGATAATTTCCTTAGCTATTTGAATCGTTTACACCATAAGATTAAATTCACCATAGAGTTAGAAGAGAATAGTGTTTTAAATTGTCTAGATTTAAGAATTGACCATAGCACCGGAACTCACAACTCCTCTATTTTTAGAAAAGTAACTCATACCGATGTAATCATACCTCATCACTCATGTCACCCAATATCGCACAAACTTGCAGCTTTCAATAGTGGTAGCACCAGAATTTAGAGCAGTGGACTGTATAGATATTTTGAATAATTTAAGAAATTTTATGCATCTCACTAGAAAATAAATTACATCGAAAAACACAGAATACAATGAAAAATTCACTCACCCTTTTAGCGTTCTGTCGAAGCTCAGACCAATACTGATTCTCAGGGTTTTGGATGGATCTGAGGTATAGGAATTTGAGAAAGGATTGAGACAGGTATACTCAGCTATTAGGCTATGTGTCATCCGAACTCCTGCTTGGCTGTCTCCTTGTATCCGTGCTACTCCGATGTAGAATTTCCCGTGAGATACTTATATGGTTTCCGACAAATACGGGATGATATTTCAATTAATAAGACTTTCTTATATTAATTATCACTGCTAGTTTGCACTTGAATATAACTCTGAGTTCATGAGCGAACAATCGCTCATAAAATAACACAAAAAATAACTGAAACTTACACTCACGACCACCGAGTGGATAGTTTAGCATAAATAATAATTATAAAACTAACGAAAGCGATCTTGATCGAATTTTCCCCAACATGGGAAAATGCAAATGAATTAATTATATGTGACCACGAACTCACATAAAGTAATTTATTACTGAAGAAATACACAATCGAAACAAACCAACTTGTTCCTGCCTTCTTCATTCAATTACCGAACTCAACTCGCAAAACGAACGAACGGACACTGATCTGATTCATAATCTACCCCTGCCTGCTTACTTCCACCTTCGACCGGAAGAGTGCAGCAGCAGATGGCGCAACAATTAAGCCATTATTAAAAACAAAAACAAAACACGCGTTTCCAAATAGTATGATTTATAGAGCTTTAACCATTCCAATGAGCAATCATCACTTTGAAAAAGAGATTAGTACGGTTAAACAGATAGCTATTACAAATGGATATGAGGAAATCATTGTCAATAAAATGTTAAATAAAATAAATAGGAGACTAGCAGTAAGTACTAGCATTGCTGTAACGGAAACTGGGGAAAGGTCATGGATATAACGGTGCCTTACCTTGGCCCAGTTTCTGATAAATTAGGAAAACAACTGAAAAAGAACGGTTTTGATGTATCTTTTCAAACCAAACCAATTTTAAAGAGCTTATTTGGGCGTAGTAAATACAAAATTGATATCTGGGATAAAAGTGGGGTTTATAAATTGAATTGCGGTGATTGTAACGCTTCTTTTGTAGGTCAGACTAGTAGAAGTTTCAAATGTAGGGTAAATGAACATATCAGGGATTGGAAAACCCAAAAAGGAGATTCAAATTTTGCAGAACATCTCATTAATAATGAACACAAGTTCAAGGCTGAAGAAAATGTTTAATTTCTGCATTTGATTCGCAAAGGCAGACAATTGAACATTTTAGAAGCTTTGGAGATAACTAAGTTGGTAAAAAACGATTCCATAACTTATTTAAATGACCAAATTTATTTTAACCAATTCAATACAACTAACTTGGTTTCATTATAATTCCAGCCTATTTTTAAAAAGCAGTTCTTATGTGTATTTCTCAGTTGACCTTGATTGCACTTCAGTGAGCTTCTAATTTTTTGAAATTTTTTAATTTTAGTTTGATTAAATTCTAGCCTTATTACAATTCTTTGTTACTTTCTTGTTTTTCACAGTGTTTAGTTATTGATTTGACTCGTATTTTTGCTTGTTACTCCACCCACCAGGGGGCGTGACTTGACAACCAATCACAACGTCCGATTAAGGTCAGTCTCTTTCCCTCTTAGCCAATAGTATCATTCCATGCACAGTATATATAAGGCTTCTCTGTACTTCAGTTTTCAGTTTGATTGAGATTGATAATGGTGTAATAACCGAAACTAGTTTCTTGAAAATTTAATAAATGTGGTTGTGACAATTTCGTCTTATTACTCATTAATAATAATTTAGCAAGTAGTATTTTTATTTTGACAGAATATTTTATGCATATGCATCAGTATAAAGTTTTGCTAATTTATATTTTCATGTTTTTTCCCACTTAGTTGATGTATTGAGCTCAATATGATATGTATTTTATTTGTCAAAATGAAAAACAAAATGATTTGATTTGAAAAACGACTTTTGTTTCCATTGCACTGCCATCACTTTATGCATTGAAAATGTGAATTTGGTATTGAATTTATAAGGCCTTTGAAGCGTCTATTGCACTGGGCGAGTTTACTAGCTGACAAGCTAGTAATCAGCTGCTGAATTTGTCAGCCCAGCTTCCCCCAACAGAGACCATGAAGCGTGCATGGTGTCAAGGTATAAGTCAGACTTGGTTGGAGGAGCTGGGTCGACTTGTAATGTTTCCACTCCCTGGCTTGCCAGCTAGTAGACTAGCCAGTGTAATTGACACAGCGCATCGCTCACCTTGCTTCGACAGCTGTGAGAGCAGTCCCACCTCCTTCCAGTATCATTGAACCTCCTGTAAAATAGAAATGTTGATAAGTTACAAATTTTTTCCTGGATTTCTTGTTCCACGACGAACTGCGTTGTTAATATTAACTTTTTATGTGAATTCAACGACTGGCAGTCAAATAATCATTAGGAATAGATAGAATTTTCTTACTCTGTAGGCCAAGCGCTTTCAAATCTTTGAGATCCCTGGAAGCCTCTGAAAACGGATCTCAAAGATTCGAAAGTGCTCGGCCTACAGAGTAAGTAAATTCTATTTATTCTTAATGAATATTTGACTGCAAGTCGTAGAATTCACATAAAAAGTTGAGAAATCTTTTGTTGAATATTATTCATTTACTTATTTGTTTTTGACACAAATGCAATGAAACAGCAATCATATAAAAAATCAATTATATTATGTATTTAATTATATAATATATTGGATAAATACCATTGGGTGATTGTATACTCAAAGCAATTAGATATCTGTATTTTTTATGCCTTATGTTTACTCACAAGATTAATGAAAAATGTTCAGTCAGGTCAGGAACTGCTACATCACAGATTCCCAAATAGCAAAAGTTTACAGTAACCTACATCAGTGTACTCAATAAAACATATTTCTCAATCCTACAAATTACTTGCTATTTGGTCAGGTTCAATGTAAGATGAGCTAAAAGGATCGAGTAAGAGGATAGAGGTAGCAGTGTTACTGTGCATATGTTGTCAGAACAGGCTCTGCGAATTTTGAAGCATAGAATATTAATTCGAATGGATAAGTAGTATTTTTGTTTATTATTATTAGTATTTATAATATCTTAATAATTTACATCATTAACTTGTCTAATATAAGTTAAAGTATTTAAATAAAAAGTCAAATTCTATTTTCGAGGTTAGGTGTACCGATATTGATGAATTTTCTTGTAATTAAATAGTCTCAAGTTGACAATTGTAATAAATTGAGTAATATTTCATTAAACATTCAACTAAAATCAATTGAAAACAATTTTTAGCTAGGAAAATGAGTCCAAACAAGGCATCTAAATCTAATTGTTTAACTAAAACTCAGGTAGCTACGCGATCTCAGCAATTATTAACAAAAAAATCTTCAACAGCTCTTAAAGCTACTGTAGATGTAGAAGAAAAGGTTGCTAAACTATTGAGTGATCACACCAAATTGAAAACAAAATTAGAAACATCACTAAAAAATTCTGAGGAAGAACGAATAGGGTTAGTGGATCACATAAAATCTCAGGAAGTTATTGTGAAATTGCAGCAGGAAGACCATAAAACTGAAATACCTTATCTCACGAGTCAATGTAGGTCTATGTCAGAGGAAATCGAAATATTAAAATCAAAAATAAACTTGGCTAATGTAAGATCTGAACCTCTGATCAATACAAAAAAGTAGAACCTAAATCAAATGGGGAAAAAATAAATAGAAATGCTCAAACAAAAACGTATAGTCAGGTTTTGCAAACAGCAACCAAAACTAAAGTAAGGGCAAATAACGATAGGAAAGGTATAGAGTACTGCTCTTGACATCCAGTCATGGACGAGACTGTAGTGACCTACTAAATAAAAGATTAAAAAATAAGTATGAAGTTCAGAGCTTTTTTAAACCAAGTGCCCCTATAAACACAATCGTAGAGTCAGCACAGGAACAAACTGAAGATTTTTGAAAAAACGATTTTCTAATAGCACTGGGTGGCTCAAACAATATAAATGAACCTAATCTAAAACATCTTCCTGAAATAAATGAAAAAATTGAAGAGATTGTGCCACTCAGCCAAAAAACGAATGTAATAATAAGTACAATTCCGTATAGGTTTGATAGGCCAGAGCTAAATGAAGCCATTAAGTCAACAAATAAATCAATTCATAATACAATCAACAGCCTAAAAAATAAGAATTCTAAGCAGTTGGGGATTTGTTCTCTAAATTAAAGGCTGAAAAAACAAAACTTCACTAATCATGGTCTACATCTAAATCAATCTGGCAAAGTAATATTTTGTAATAGGCTGGCAGAGCTGATTGAAAGTCGTTTGCAATCTACTGTCAATAATTCTCCTAAACAATCATCTAACGAACCTTTTTTAGTAAAGTGGCTCAAAACCGGGAAGGGAAACTAGTTTCAGATGATAAATTCATATCTTCAATTGTATTAAAAGACGTTAATCGATCAAAAAATCAGGATAGCATTAGTGGAAGGAACTATTGTAGCAATCTGATAGGCTCTCAAGATTCTAAGAGATTAAGTAAATCTACTTCAATATGCAAAAGCAACGATAAAGTAATAAGGGATGATAGGGAAGTACCGGTACTCACCATGTTCCATCAGAATATTCAATACATTTGTAACAAAATAGATAGAATCTAAGTATTTTTTAGAAAAGAGGCTTCTGATATACCTATTTTCACAGAGCATGGTTTAAAAGAAGATGAATTGTCACAACTTAATATTCCAAACTATTCATTGAAAACGTCGTATTGCAGGACATCTCATCGAAGTGGGGGAGTAGCTATCTTCACTAAAAATGCTAAGAATATGCAAACATTCAATTTAGAATATGTAGAGAAATTTGCTGTGGAAATGGATTTAGAAGTTACTGGTTTGAGAGTAAAAATCAACAATAATTTCGAAGTAGTGGTGTTAGGTATTTACAGGTCACCAAATGGGGAATGGAACAATTTTTGTGAACTATTCAATAGGCTTTTAGAGATTACTACTACTTATTTTACAAACATTATTGTAGCGGGAGATTTCAATACAGACTTTGCAACACAGAATAAAATGACAGAAGATTTAAAGGATATTATATGCATGAATAACTTGGAAATAAAAGTTCATAAATATACCAGTCACAAGAACATCACAAACAATAATTGATAACATCCTTACTAATATAGATTACTCTAAAACAAGATTAGGCGGCTCGGAGCTATCTGAGCATGACTATCAAATCTTAGAGGTGGGGTTGCAAGGTCATAAATCGATTAAAAAGAGTAGAGTAATGAAAGAAATTCAACAATGTGAACAGGGGAATATCGATTGTTTGAAGCAGAATCTGCTACAAGAAAACTGGAGTAGGGTCTACAATAGCAATAGTTTAAATGACAAATATGATAGTTTCATTGATATTTTAAGGTTTCATATTACTGTGAGTTGTCCAGTTGAAAAAGTCCCTGTAAAGAACAAATTAGACAAGATTGAAGAGTGGATAACTGATGATATCCTTGCAGAAAGAAATAGGGTTAAAGATGCATATGTTGAATTCAAACTATCTAGGAATATGTTAAGTGAAGATAATTACAAAGCTCTAAAGAAAAATTATACAAGAGAAGTGAAAAGAGCGAAATGTAAGAAAACAGCTGAAATTTTGAATAATAGTGTGTACTTTAACACAGCAGTGTGGGATGTAATAAACAAAAATAGGCAAGTAACTCATGTAGATGCTTATACTAGTGTCCCCAGAATAATTAACAAAAATAACAAATATATTGATGATAGTGAAGACATTTGTAATTTCTTTAATAGATATTATCAACTGGTAGCTAAGGATCTTAAAAAATCTCTTAATACAGGTATTAGTGATGCAAACATGAGGAATACTGAGGGGATTCAGAACGAACTAAAATTCCACCCAGTATGTCAAGACGAGTTGTCAAATATCATTGATAGTTTAAATAATAAGAAAACTGTAGGAATGGATGGGGTATTTAGTACAATTCTGAAAGAATGTAAAGATCAATTGTTAGAACCTTTGATTCATCTGATCAATCATTCATTAGAACAAGGTGTTTTTCCAGATAACTTAAAAAGGGGGAAGATCTTGCCAATCTTCAAAAGTGGTGATAGAGAAAAGGTAGATAACTATAGGCCCATTAGTATTTTAAATGTGAAAAGTAAATTTTTTGAAAGAGTAGTTCTAAATAGGTTACTTCTGCACCTTCAAGAAGCTAACTTTATCTGTGATGAACAGCATGGCTTCCAGGAAGGGAGATCAACAAAGACAGCCATAGTTTCACTAGTTGAAAACCTAATAGATATAATAGATTCAGGTGATAAAGCTACTGCAATCTTCTTAGATCTGTCAAAGGCATTTGATTGTGTTAATCATAGAACTTCATTCGAAATACTGCAAAATGTAGGTGTAAATAATGGGGTTGAACTGAAATGGTTTTAATCATATCTTATTGGGAGAAAACAATGTGTAGAACTAACTACAGTAGTTGGTAATAGTATAGTAAAGAATAAATCTAATAAATTAGAGGTGCAAGCTGGAGTGCCTCAGGGGTCAATACTAGGTCCATTTCTTTTTCTGTTATATGTCAACCGTTTACCTAAAGAATTAATTAGTGGTAGAGCCCTCTTATTTGCTGATGATACATCACTCATTTTCAACAATTCCATTCTAGATAATTCAGAAATAAGTGCCCATATAGGTGTGCAGTCCATTGTCCAGTTTTTAAATCAGTTGAAATTAACTATAAATAGTAAAAAATGCCAATACCTTCAATTCAAAAACAAACATAATTTAAATTAAGATAGGGCTATAAACGTGTTTGTAAATGATAATCAATTAGACCAGGAAGAAAAAATTGCATTTCTAGGAGTTATGTTGGATAGACGATTGACCTGGACTCCATACATTGAGAAAATATGTAGTAAAATTTCATCTGGGGTATTTGTCCTGCGACAGCTCGCTAGATTGAATGACAAAAAGTTACTTTTTACAGCTTACCATGGGCTCTTACTGTCACATATTAGGTATGCTATCTTAGTATGGGGTAATTCATCAAAACAAAATCTTGATAGGGTGTTTAAGATCCAAAAGAAAGCGGTTAGGTGTATAGAAAGAGTAAATAGATTAGATTCATGTAGGCCGTTGTTCAAGAGACTTGGTCTCCTAACTGTACCCTGCTTATATGTGTATGAAGCTACTTTATATGTAAAAACGAATGATATTAACCAAAATCTTGATGTACATGATTATAATACACCGAGGAGATTATCACTTGGTGAGTCACAATAGTAGCTTATTCAAACAAAAACCTAGTTATATTGGTAGGAAATTCTACAACAAGCTACCGCAGTTTTTGAAGAGTCTTGAAAATTCAGAAATATTTGTAAAACAATTGAAGAAATATTTAGTTGATAAAGCTTTTTATAGTGTACAAGAGTTCCTTTCACATCAAAATTAAGCCTCACCTCAACTAATTGAAGTAATTATGGTATCTAGTGTATAATATTGTTGATCTCACTTGTCTTATACTCCTTAACTGGAGTCGTAATCTACAAAAAAAAAAAAAATCAAATAAAATTGTAATGAACAGTCTGTGAGTTATGCAAACTGTCATGTGGATAGAGAAGCAAGAAAAAATTAATTAAGAATGCATAATACCTTCCACTTTCTATTCCTTGATCGATGATGAATACGTATTAAGTACCTTAGTGGAGAAGTTTGGTTGTGAGAAACTATTTTCGGTTGTTATACCATTATTAATCTCAATCAAACTTAAACTAAAGTACAAAGAAGCTCAATATATTCTGAACATGGAATGATACTATTAGCTAAGCAAGAAAGAGGCTGGTCTCTTGTATTTATTTTTTGCTTGTTACTCCTCCCACCAGCGGGCGTGACTTGTCAGTAAATCACAATCTCTGATGAAGGCCAGCCTCTTTCTCGCTCTTAGCCAATAGTATCATTTCATGTTCAGTCTATATTAAGCTTCTCTGTATTTTAGTTTTGGTTTGATTGATAATGATAATCATATAACAACAAAAACTGGTTTCTCAATATTTTTTAATAAATGTTGTGGTTAGAATTTTGTTTAACTATTACTTATAACATAATAATGTGTTGTTTCTAGTTCCTCTTATTCTCCTTCTTCATCATCAATATTGAATGTAGGCACTACACATTATTCTGAATGAGTACACTAATGTGGCTAACCGTGAACTCCATCATTTTCAAATATGTACCTAATAAAGCAAGCAAATAAACGCACTTAACTTTTCCATTATTGTAGTGAGTAAACACAAGTCATCTAGAATACAAACATTCCTTTGTTTATTTCCTGGAGTAGGTTTATTTCCTATCTCAAAAAGCTACTATTATAGTTGTCAGTTTCTCACTTGTTTTAATAGATTTTACAGCTTATTTTACATATGGAACCTGAAAGAACTGAAGGTTGAATCAAGGCACTGCGAATTTCTAAATGAATCCATTGATGTGATTTCCTACTAGCTTCAGTCATTTTCTACTCTGTGACAAATGAGCAAAACTATGTTTATATGAACTTTTTTCATTATTCTGGTAAATACAGCAAACTAGAGATAAGGCGTATTTACTGGAACAGGTATTTTTACTGAGTATTTGAACGTACAGACTATAACTCAGTTTTTGAAGAACAAAATACCAGGTCTTAGATATCTGTGAGTATTTATAGAAAATAGTAAACTACACAACTTCAGTACGATCAATGACTTTAAGTCCTCACTCCAATTTTCAGAGTGGGAGTGAAGCTTTGTAAGTTGCAGTTTCTCATTATGGAACTATTAAACTGATCACTCACTCTTCTCTCTCTCTCACTGTTTCTCACTCTCTCTCTCTCTCTCTCTCTATTTACTATACTCGATTATAGGCGCATGCTTAACTAGCTATAGCTGCAGCACATTTGAGAGCAACTCAATAATTAGACTCGTGCTGTATGTAACGTGAGTAATAAAGATTTGTGCTGCATTTAATGCAAGAAACAGTAGTAGTAGCCTACCAGTACAGTAGTTCCACCTGTTTTTTTTGTTTTTTTTGTATATTACGTCTTGGAGGCTCCAGTTAAGGAGTATGAGACAAGTCAGATCAACAATATTTAACACTAGATACCATAATATTACTTTATCAATTAGTAAAGTAAAGTAAATTCGTATGGCTTTTCGTGGTGGGGAGACCCCTACGGGTTATCAATTAGTTAAGGTGAGGCTTAATTTTGATGTGAAAGGAACTCTTGTACACTATGAGAAGCTTAATCAATTAATTTTTTTTTCAATTGTTTTACAAATATTTCTGAATTTTCAAGACTCTTCAAAAATTGTGGTAGCTTGTTGTAGAATTTCCCACCAATATAACCAGGTTTTTGTTTAAAAAAGCTACTATTGTGACTCACCAAGTGATAATCACCTCGGCTTCTTGTATTATAATCATGCATGTCAGGATTTTGTTTAATATCATTCGTTTTTACATATAAAGTAGCTTCATACACATATAAGAAGGGAACAGTTAGGAGACCAAGTCTAAATGGGCACTTATTTCTAAATTATCTAGAATGGAATTGCTGAAAATGAGTGATGTATCATCTGAAAATAAGAGGGCTCTACCACTAATTGATTCTTTAGGTAAACGGTTGACATATAACAAAAAAAGCAATGGACCTAGTATTGATTCCTGAAGCACTCCAGCTTGCACCTCTAATTTATTAGATTTATTCTTTACTATACTATTACCAACTACTGTACTTAGTTCTACACATTGTTTTCTCCCAATAAGATATGATTCAGACCATTTCAGTTCAACCCCATTTACGCCTACATTTTGCAATATTTCCAATAAAGTACTATGATTAACACATTCAAATGCCTTTGACAGATCTAAGAAGATTGCAGTAGCTTTATCACCTGAATCTATTATATCTATCAGTTTTTCAACCAGAGAAACTATGGCTGTTTTTGTTGAACTCCCTTTCTGGAAGCCATGCTGTTCATCACAGATAAAGTTAGCTTCTTGAAGGTGCAGAAGTAACCTATTTAGAACTACTCTTTCAAAAATTTTACTCATTACATTTAAGATACTAATTGGCCTATAGTTTTCCACCTTTTCTCTGTCACCACTTTTGAAGATTGGCAAGATCATCCCCTCTTTCAAATTATCTGGAACAACACCTTGTTCTAATGAATGATTGATCAGATGAATCAAAGGGTCTAACAATTGATCTTCCCATTTTTTAAGAATTGTACTAAATACCCCATCCATTCCTACAGTTTTTTTATTATTCAAACTATCAATGATATTTGGCAACTTGTCTTGGGATACAGGGTGAAATTTAAATTCGTTCTAGATCCCCTCAGTATTCCACATGTTTGCATCACTAATACCTGTATTGAGAGATTTTTGAAGATTCTTAGCAACCAGTTGATAATATCTGTTAAAGAAATTACAAATTTCTACACTATCATCAATAAATTTGTTATTTCAATTAATTATTCTGAGCACAATAGTAAAATCATCTGCATGAGCTACTTGCCTATTTTTGTTTATTACATCCCACACTGCTGTGCTAAAGTACACACTATTATTTAAAACTCAAGCTGTTTTCTGACATTCCGCTCTTTACACTTCTTCCATGTAGTTTTTCTTCAGAGCTTTGTCATTATCTTCATTTTACATATTTCTCATTAGTTTGAATTCATCATATGCGTTTCAAACCCTATTTCTTTCTGCAAGGATATCATCAGTTATCCACTCTTCAATTTTGTCTTATTTGTTTTTTACAGGGAGGTTTATGTGTTGCCAAGAGAAGAGCAGTGGAATAATAATATTAAATAACACCACATTAAGATTCCCAATGATAGCGGAGGACCAGCACATGTATTTTAATGTTAGAATGCATGAGCAACTCAAAGACCATGTGCAAGACTGCAGATGGTAGGGAAGATGAGTAATAAGTAAAGTAGACTTAGGAAAAAGAGAAAGAATTAGACCATGTGAAAGCAATAGTGGATTTAATAAACAAAAATCAATCAATAGGATAGGCATAGAGCTGATAATTGAAGTTATACATGACAATTAGTATTTGTAATGAATACTTACATTAGGGGGCGCAATGGCCGATAATATGTCAAGACGAGACTTTGTAGTTGTAATAATCATTACCATTGAGAGGGCGCAGTGGCCGATATTACATTGAAATGAAAATTAATACTTGTAATAAGCATTACCATTGAGAGGTCGCAGTGGCCGATATTACATTGGAATGAAAATTAATACTTGTAATAAGCATTACCATTGAGAGGGCGCAGTGGCCGATATTATGTGAACTTAAACACTAATGAATAATTCACAATACAAATATACTCACCTTAAGAGCGTTTCGTGAGCCATCTTAGGGAAACAGCCCAACAGCAGCAAGCAGCAACTCGATAGATTCATTGCAGGATAGGACACAGCAAAGTCCACACAAGGTTTGACAAGGCAGGACACAGCAGCAGCAGCATGGTCTACAGAATGCATCAGGATGCACACATTGACAGGAAACACCCGTGGACAGTTTTAAAACTTGATGTTAACATTGACAGGAAAACATACATTAGCAGTTCAAAAACTCGATGCTCACATTGACAGGAAAACATACATGGGCAGTTCAAAAACTTGATGCTCACATTGACAGGAAAAATCCGTGGACAGATTGAAAAGATTCAAAACACATTTGTTGGATCAAGAAGATCTGATAAAAACAAGATGAACATCCCGAATCGAGGATAGCACCAAGACACATGTTTTCTCAAGAGCAGAGAGTGTCAGTATAGTCTGACTGGAACCGGAAGAGTAAGTTGAGATACCAACCTAAAACTGCAAAACTGGAAAGGTTGAATTGTACTAAAATTTCCATAAACAAATATCAATCAAATTCGATAAGAAATAACAATTGACAATAATTGGACACAATAATAATGAAATACTACAACAAATTGAATGCAATAATAAAACATGAACAGCAGTATGAAGGACAACAGCTGATATGCAATGACAAAACATGATCAAGTGACCAGTGCCTGCAGTTGATACAAAATCAATAACATAACCTAAAATTAGAGATGATGAGAAATTAATAACAAAAATTAGCTCTAGGTGAGTGCATCATGAATTTCAACATAAGCCATTATGCAATTCAAAGAATTGTATAATAATTAGAAAAAAATAAAAATATGTTGAAAAGAATGATGCACTCATTAGTCATTAATTGGTAATGGGGCAACACTGTTGATAGAACATAAGAGTCTAGCTTGAATGATATTATTAGAAATAGTACGAACATAGATACAAGCACCATAAGCGGTGAGGCTTGCATCTGAAAAGCCATGCAATTCAATTATAGCATCCTGATCAGCTGTAACAACACAGCAAGGAATGAAGATTTTCAAAATATCAGGGAGGTGTTGTAAAATGTTTAGCCATTCCAATAGAAGATCACCAGAAAGAAAATCATCCCAATCTAATTTTAGTAGCCATAATTTTTGGAATAGAATCTTAGGACGAATCAAAATAGGGCTTATTAGGCCTAATGGATCGAAAATAGATGCAATAGCAGAAAGAAATTCACTTTTGGTACAGATCGTTTCACGGTGCTTGGCGTCTCGCTGGTGGCAGGGGAGGCAGTGTGAGAGAGACAGAAAGTCTTTCCCACCACGCTTCCCCTCCAGCCGTTCCGTCAAGTACAGTCACGTCCAATACAGTCAACTGCTGGACTTTGTAGCGGTAGCGAATTGTGCTGGTGGCCGGCGCTGAATAAAACTGTCATCTAACTATATTTATTATATAAACCTATATTTTTGGGGTTGTAGTATGTGGCAGAACAAAAACACGACTCATATTCTTTCACTCAAATTCTAATTACATACTTTTATCATACTTTTATCATACTTTTTACTATGTCTGACACAGAAACATCAAGTACTCCAAACAACCGTTTACGTAAAGTAATTGTAGCCAAGCTACATGGTATATAATATACGTAATTTTTTTTGTAAAATTATTAAAAAAAGAATTTCGGGACAGTGTAAATTTTGAACAAGTTTTGAAACTAACTTCACAGAGGCTACAAATATTAGTGATAGGGTACTATTGTATGTAATATTTTTATGCTTTATATGTGTTTGTGGCTGTGCGATAGGTTTTTGGTGATGATTCTTTTTTGGAGTTTTTTATATTAGCGATTATTAATGCATTAAAATGTTATCTTTTTTAACTGTTCCATTCTGTGTCATTCAACAGTTGGGTTTTTCAAAATAAATTTTAAAAAGTACAGAAAAGTTTAGATTATTCTTTTTAAAACTAATTTTTCAATCATTATATAAAATAGGCGATGTATTTTTAGTCTCTGATGTGTCTTAGTTATAAGAAAATTATCAGAAGTTCAAAGTCAATCCTAGGGGATATAAACATCGTCAAAAAAAACCCCGAAATTTCAATTTTGAGCGCCCATATTTCATTGAATATTTTTTACAATTTTTCATAGCCGCAATACATGACATTTTAATACCTTAATAATTGCCAATACAAAAGCTACGAAAAATAATTCCAAAGACCTATCACACAGCCTTAAAACATAATTGTAATCCTAGTAATATTTGTGAATGTCACATGCTTAAATAAAGCAATTCACACTAAAGGAGAATAGTTATAAATCAATAACTCGTGAAGTAATTGTCGTACAAACATGGGATTTGGATTGAATTCTTCTTTGTAATGTGGCGAATAGATTGATTACTGATGGATGGCGTATAATGTTTTAATTATTAAAATGCAACAAGTAGAAGAAATAATCAGAAATTTGTTGTGAACATAGTGGTAGACGGCAGCGAGCGGTATTAGGGAATATTTGAACTTGGCTGTACCTTGAGGCAGCAGGTACAGTAGTGAGTGAAGGCGCTCAGTGCGCATGCTCCATCGAGGCGCCATGCACCGTGAACGGATCTGTAAAAGAGGTTTTGTTGTCCAGCTTACTAGTATTAGAAGAGATAGATAAAATGTCAAATGAATCATTCCAAAGTAAGCCAAGTGTTTTGGTGACACTCTCATCAGAGTCAGCCAAAGATTTGACTGATGCAGTTTCAATGAGATTTGCAGGAATTGAGTTCAATAACTCAGGCGAATTAGAGGACCATTTCCTGAGTGGAAAACCTCCCCTTTCAAGAGTATCCAACAATTGATGAGCCAATACTTGTGCTTGATGTGCAGAAGGGGCACCTGAAATTAAGTCGTCAACATAAAAATCATGTTTAATAATGTTAGAAACTGAGTCAGGAATACTCTCCAATTCTGCAAGCTCATTGAGTGTATGAGTAGCAAGAAAGGCAGCTGGGGCAGTTCCATAAGTAACCGTATTTAATTGGAATTGCTGGACTGGTTTTGAGACATCATCATGCCATAAGATTCTATGGAAGTTGCGATCAACAGGATTCAATAAAATTTGCTGGTACATTTTGGCTATGTCAGCAACAAAGGCAACAGGATGCATGCAAAATCGTCTGGTTGGACTGTTGGACCTACATGGACATCATTTAGTGATACACCTGTGGATGTTTTGGCCGATGCATCGAATACTACTCTAAGCTTGGTTGTGGTAGAGTCTAACTCAAACACAGGATGGTGACGAATAAAGTATCCCTTTTCAGAGTCACTAAGTGGTGGTACAGCAGTCATGTGATTGGGAACCTGATATTCAGACATAAAATCCACATATTGTGATTTCAACTGGATTAGCAGCAAGTCTTTTCTCAAGTGAGTGAAATCGTTTTTCAGCTTGAAATTGAGATTGTCCCAGTGTGTAAAATGTATTTTTGCGAGGAAGTGCCACCATAAATCGACCATTGGGTTCTCTAATAGTGTGCTGATTGTAATGCTCTTCAATGCTGAGTGATTCAGCTGACAAAGCTTTTGTGGATGGCATCTCCTCAATTTTCCAAAAACCTTCCAATTGATTTGAGATTTCCCTGCTAGAAACATCATGATTAGAGATACACTCAGGTGCGCCAGAAACAAAATTAGAGGTGTACTCAGATGAGCATATAGGCTGAGAAAGTTTGAGATTCCCAAAAAATATCCAACCTAGCTTGGTGTTTTGCATAAGTGGGAGTTCAGGTGATATGAAAATCTGTCCAGAGGTCATCATTGAAGCAAAGACACCTGCTCCAAGCAGGATGTCAATATTTCTGGATTGAATAAATTGATGATTTGCTAACTTTATGTTTTTAGGAATATTCAAATTAACAGGATTGAAACTAACACTAGGAACATTCTGTGAAATTTGATCAATGACTATACAATTTTCAATAGCTGACCAAGTTTGATCAGCTGACTTGAGTGAGACAGAATGAGCAACTGATGACCTGACATCATTACTTGAAATGGTATGTATCAAACTATTTAATTGTAATGAGGGAAGTGCTAAGCATGATGCTAGTCCCTGAGAAAATAAGCAACAGTCAGAACCACTATCTGAAAGAGCTAGACATTTGATCATTTCACCCTTTGAATTGATAGCAATGATTTCAGCAGTAGGCATGACTGCAATAGAAGATTTATGAGTGGTCTCCCCAGATGATGCAGTATTTGTATGTACTGAGACTGATGACTGAGAACTTGAAATATTTCCAGTGGATATTTCATTTGGAGTTACTTTGACATGTGAGTCAATCATAGAGGTCTTGGAAACATGAGACTTCTGATTGGCTTCAACCTGTATTTTGTTGGAGCTAACAACGTTCTTACCAATAGCATTGCTAGGCTGATTATGCAAAAGTGACTGATGTGCCTTACCACAATAGCGACAAGATCCAGAACAGCGATGACCATGGATAAATGGCTTCAAACAATTGAAACAGAGTTTATTTTTCTTCACAGCTTCCCATCTATCAGCTGGAGCAATTTTAGACAGTGATGGACAACCAAACACCTTATGAGTAGTGTCTTTGCAGACCAAATGTGAAGTTGATGGCTGAAAATTGCGCACATTATCATGATTAATTTGATGATGATAATGATTGTTATTTGACCTTGAATTTACATTGGATGAGGAAGCTGCATTGTTATTCTGAGAGCTTTGATGAGGCTGTGGATTGGTTTCAACAGATGAATTAGATTGCAATGCAAGAGATTGAGATATTTTATGTTGAGATTTCATAAATCTAAGCAAAGTTTCCAAAGTAGGAGTTACATCAACAGCAGCATCTCTTTCCCAGTCTCTAAGAGTGACTGAATCAAAGCGACTAATTACCCTATGCATGGTAAATAGGTTCCCAAGGTTAATACCATCAATAGCAGAAAGAGCTGTAATATGAGTTTCAGTAGAATCAATAAGTGCCCTCCAAGACTGAGGGGAATTTGAATCAAGCAATGGTGGTTCCAGTAATGCGCTGATGTGCGCATCAGCAAGCAATCTAGAATTATCATAACGTTCTCCAAGGAGTCTCCAGGCCTGCTCAAAATCATTCTTGCCAGTAGAAACATTTTGAATTCAATTAAGGGCTTCACCACTAAGAGACTGCTTTAAATAATGGAATTTTGTGTAAGATGATAGCGCTGGATTATCAGCAACAAGATTTGAAAAACTGGAGCGAAAATTAATTAATCTCCCAGGCTCACCACTGAAATGTGGGAGGAGTATAGAAGGAAGGACAAAATTTGGATCTGAAGGTTGATTTGATTGTTTGTATTTCGGCTGAGGAGCAGGAAGTAAGAGGGGTACATAGCATTGCTCATGCGATGAGTGTTGATCAGCTAAAGGCATAGGTTCTGATTAATAATTGAGTGCTCCAATTGAGCCTCATCAATTTCATTGGAATCCTGAGCTAATTCCTCAGGATCAAGCTGAAGAAAAATGTCATAATATTTGAGTGCAAGATTTGAAATTTTAGTTTTCACAACAAGAATGTGCTCGTGGCAGCAATAGTTTCAATATTAACAGTGAAATATTTGTCATAGAGCCATTGTAGCTCTTTGTAAATGATTTGTCTCTGAAGCAAGAGATTGTTCTTGGTTTTAGGACCCATGATAAATGTAATATACTATAACTCACGAAACCCTTTTTTACAATCTGGTTAGCAAGCTTGAAAGTGCATCTGCAGTTGACAGGCTGGCAGACAATTGGTATGGGCTGCTAACCAAGAAGCTGAACTGAATTCAAGAATACTGCTCCAAGACAAGACTCCAGGTAGGAGAGGTACAATGGTAGATACATGAAACATACAAAATAAAACAATAGCTATAAGTGTAGCATAATGCTAGGTGATCTACAAAAATTCAATATAAGGAATTTAGTACAAGAAATACAATATTCATTCACATGGTCTAAAAGGAACATTAAAGTTGGAAAGGATGGAATATTACAGGTTGATAATAGTTCAGAAATTCGGCCAATGAAGACCATGAACTAAATGTATTGATTCAGAAATCCGGACCACGAGGACCAAAAACCTAAATGATGTGTTGCCAAGAGAAGAGCAGTGGAATAATAAGATCAAATAACACCACATTAAGATTCCCAATGATAGCGGAGGACCAGCACATGTATTCTAATGTTAGAATGCATGAGCAACTCAAAGACCATGTGCAAGACTGCAGATGGTAGGGAAGATGAGTAATAAGTAAAGAAGACTTGGGAAAAAGAGAAAGAATCAGACCATGTGAAAGCAATAGTGGATTAAATAAACAAAAATCAATGAATAGGATAGGCATAGAGCCGATAATTGAAGTTATATGTGACAATTAGTATTTGTAATGAATACTAACATTAGGGGGCGCAATGACCAATAATATGTAAAGACGAGACCTTGTAGTTGTAATAAACATTACCATTGAGAGAGTGCAGTGGCTGATATTATGTCAAGACCTTGTAATTGTAATAAACATTACCATTGAGAGGGCGCAGTGGCCGATATTATGTCAAGACCTTGTAATTGTAATAAACATTACCATTGAGAGGGCGCAGTGGCCGATATTACGTGAGACCTTGTAATTGTCATAAACATTACCATTGAGAGGGAGCAGTGGCCGATATTATAACAAGACCTTGTAATTGTAATGAACATTACCATTAACAGGGCGCAGTGGCCGATATTACGTGAACTTAAACACTAATGAATAATTCATAAACATTAAACTCTAAGAGTGACTGAATCAAAGCGACTAATTACCCTATGCATGGTAAATAGGTTCCCAAGGTTAATACCATCAATAGCAGAAAGAGCTGTAATATGAGTTTCAGTAGAATCAATAAGTGCCCTCCAAGACTGAGGGGAATTTGAATCAAGCAATGGTGGTTCCAGTAATGCGCTGATGTGCGCATCAGCAAGCAATCTAGAATTATCATAACGTTCTCCAAGGAGTCTCCAGGCCTGCTCAAAATCATTCTTGCCAGTAGAAACATTTTGAATTCAATTAAGGGCTTCACCACTAAGAGACTGCTTTAAATAATGGAATTTTGTGTAAGATGATAGCGCTGGATTATCAGCAACAAGATTTGAAAAACTGGAGCGAAAATTAATTAATCTCCCAGGCTCACCACTGAAATGTGGGAGGAGTATAGAAGGAAGGACAAAATTTGGATCTGAAGGTTGATTTGATTGTTTGTATTTCGGCTGAGGAGCAGGAAGTAAGAGGGGTACATAGCATTGCTCATGCGATGAGTGTTGATCAGCTAAAGGCATAGGTTCTGATTAATAATTGAGTGCTCCAATTGAGCCTCATCAATTTCATTGGAATCCTGAGCTAATTCCTCAGGATCAAGCTGAAGAAAAATGTCATAATATTTGAGTGCAAGATTTGAAATTTTAGTTTTCACAACAAGAATGTGCTCGTGGCAGCAATAGTTTCAATATTAACAGTGAAATATTTGTCATAGAGCCATTGTAGCTCTTTGTAAATGATTTGTCTCTGAAGCAAGAGATTGTTCTTGGTTTTAGGACCCATGATAAATGTAATATACTATAACTCACGAAACCCTTTTTTACAATCTGGTTAGCAAGCTTGAAAGTGCATCTGCAGTTGACAGGCTGGCAGACAATTGGTATGGGCTGCTAACCAAGAAGCTGAACTGAATTCAAGAATACTGCTCCAAGACAAGACTCCAGGTAGGAGAGGTACAATGGTAGATACATGAAACATACAAAATAAAACAATAGCTATAAGTGTAGCATAATGCTAGGTGATCTACAAAAATTCAATATAAGGAATTTAGTACAAGAAATACAATATTCATTCACATGGTCTAAAAGGAACATTAAAGTTGGAAAGGATGGAATATTACAGGTTGATAATAGTTCAGAAATTCGGCCAATGAAGACCATGAACTAAATGTATTGATTCAGAAATCCGGACCACGAGGACCAAAAACCTAAATGATGTGTTGCCAAGAGAAGAGCAGTGGAATAATAAGATCAAATAACACCACATTAAGATTCCCAATGATAGCGGAGGACCAGCACATGTATTCTAATGTTAGAATGCATGAGCAACTCAAAGACCATGTGCAAGACTGCAGATGGTAGGGAAGATGAGTAATAAGTAAAGAAGACTTGGGAAAAAGAGAAAGAATCAGACCATGTGAAAGCAATAGTGGATTAAATAAACAAAAATCAATGAATAGGATAGGCATAGAGCCGATAATTGAAGTTATATGTGACAATTAGTATTTGTAATGAATACTAACATTAGGGGGCGCAATGACCAATAATATGTAAAGACGAGACCTTGTAGTTGTAATAAACATTACCATTGAGAGAGTGCAGTGGCTGATATTATGTCAAGACCTTGTAATTGTAATAAACATTACCATTGAGAGGGCGCAGTGGCCGATATTATGTCAAGACCTTGTAATTGTAATAAACATTACCATTGAGAGGGCGCAGTGGCCGATATTACGTGAGACCTTGTAATTGTCATAAACATTACCATTGAGAGGGAGCAGTGGCCGATATTATAACAAGACCTTGTAATTGTAATGAACATTACCATTAACAGGGCGCAGTGGCCGATATTACGTGAACTTAAACACTAATGAATAATTCACAATAAAAATATACTCAACTTAAGAGCGTTTCGTGAGCTATCTTAGGGAAACAGCCCAACAGCAGCAAGCAGCAACTCGATAGATTCATTGCAGGATAGGATACAGCAAAGTCCACACAAGGTTGAACAAGGCAGGACACAGCAGAAGCAGCATGGTCTACAGAATGCACACATTGACAGGAAACACCCATGGACAGTGTGAAAACTCAATGTTCACATTGACAGGAAAACATACATGGGCAGTTCAAAACCTCGATGCTCACATTGACAGGAAAACATACATGGGCAGTTCAAAAACTCACTTGACCTTGTAATTGTAATAAACATTACCATTGAGGGGGTGCAGTGGCCGATATTACATTGAAATGAAAATTATTACTTGTAATAAGCATTACCATTGAG
This sequence comes from Conomelus anceps, assembly GCA_948455865.1. Taxonomy (NCBI): domain Eukaryota; kingdom Metazoa; phylum Arthropoda; class Insecta; order Hemiptera; family Delphacidae; genus Conomelus; species Conomelus anceps. The sequence continues at coordinate 167,466,256 of OX418216.1, forward strand.
AGGGCGCAGTGGCCGATATTACATTGAAATGAAAATTGATACTTGTAATAAGCATCACCATTGAGAGGGCGCAGTGGCCGATATTATGTGAACTTAAACACTAATGAATAATTCACAATAAAAATATACTCAACTTAAGAGCGTTTTGTGAGCCATCTTAGGGAAACAGCCCAACAGCAGCAACTTGATGGATTCATTGCAGGATAGGATACAGCAAAGTCCACACAAGGTTGGACAAGGCAGGACACAGCAGCAGCAGCATGGTCTACAGAATGCATCAGGATGCACACATTGACAGGAAACACCCGTGGACAGTTCAAAAACTCGATGCTCACATTGACAGGGAAACATACATGGGCAATTCAAAAACTCGATGCTCACATTGACAGGAAAAATCCGTGGACAGATTGAACAGATTCAAAACACATTTGTTGGATCAAGAAGATCTGATAAAAACAAGATGAACATCCAGAATCAAGGATAGCAACGAGACACATTTTTTCTCAAGAGCAGAGAGTGCCAGCATGGACTGACTGGAAACGGAAGAGTAAGTTGAGATACCAACCTAAAACTGCAAAACTGGAAAGGTTGAATTGTATCAAAATTTCCATAAACAAATAGCAATCAAATTCGATAAGAAATAACAATTGACAATAATTGGACACAATAATAATGAAATACTACAACAAATTGAATGCAATAATAAAACACGAACAGCAGTAAGAAGGACAACAGCTGATATGCAATGACAAAACATGATCAAGTGACCAGTGCCTGCAGTCGATACAAAATCAATAACATAACCTAAATTTAGAGATGATGATAAATTAATAATAAAAATTAGCTCTAGGTGAGTGCGTCATGGATTTCAACAGACATTTCAACTTGAAAGCTCATAGTAATATGAAACCTTAAAATATTAATGAAATTATCATATTTGTTATTTAAACTATTGCTATTATAAACCCTACCCCAGTTTCCTTGTAGCAGATTCTGCTTCAAACAATCGATATTCCCCTATTCACCTTGTTGAATTTATTTCATTACTCTACTCTTTTTAATTGATTTATGACCCTGCTACCCCACCTCTAAAGGGGCCCACACACTAGCGAGTATGGCTTGCGAGTAAGACTCGCGAGTCTGGCTCGGCGAGTAAAGCTGCGTTTACACCAGAGTCTGTGACACATGTCAGCGACAAAAAGTCAGAGACTTTACAAAATCTTCTAAAATTTCTTGCGACATTGTGTCAGTGACACTTGTCAGCTACTGAAATACTGTGTCACAAACACGATTTTAGGTTTCCCATCGAGAGTCGGTACCGATCAAAGGACTGTCACTGACAACATGTCACAGACTCCTGTCGCAGTATATGTAAACGCTGTGGTGACTTTTGTCTGCGACAAAAGCCTCCTGTTTCGCGCGCCAAACACTCATACATGGAACACTCAGTACTGGTGGCGTAGCATTGTGGACAGGCTGTGAGATACAATATGTCACTGACCAAAACAAAAGTACAACATTATCTGTCAGTGACTTGTGTCGATGACTTGTGTTTGTGACAAAAGTCAATGACAATTCTGTCACTGACTTTAGGTGTAAACCCAGCTTAAGACTTGGAAGAAAAAATCACCACTAATGTGTTGTGAACTTCCCGAGTCCGGCTCGGCTACTTTTCAAGGTCGGCTGGAGTGCGCCCGTGTTAATTCTGATCCATATAGCTCATCTAATCTCAAAATCTTTAAATTACAATCAATATCTGATTTGGAAGGTCATTTTATGCTCTAGAGAGAGTATTGGTTTTGCTAAAATTTCATAATTCTTGAAATTTGATTATTATTATTATTATTATTAAGAAATGTTTTATTTCTTCTAATTTTTTTCTGACATAAGAGAAAGAGATGTCAGAGCGTTTATAGGCACGATTTATGTTTTTTATAACAATTATTTTCCCACCTCTAAGTATCTTTCTTATAGATCTATAACATAATTATAGATATAGATATAGATCTATAATTAGGGAAGTGATAGCCGCGAGGCGTAGCAGGTATCTGTTCAATCAGATAGAGATAAGCTAAGCTGCGTTCTCATAGGTCCTGTTTGTAACGGTGACCGATTAGATTCTCCAGCAAAAAAGAGACTGTTCTCTGCTCTAAAATCACTTCCTGGTGGTTCGGAACCCACCTAAAACTTTAGGTCCAACTCATCAATCACCATCATCCAACTCATGACCCACGCACAGGTCTCAGACCAATGTGGGCTTCATCCTCAGAAGAAGAAGAACGTCTACAATAAAATATGCAAAAGTGTAATAGGGGGCCCATAGAATTCAAAAGGTCAGATGAAATATAGAATTAATTTCATCTACTTTTTACTCAATTTTTATTTTTCAATTACTTCCATTTTTTCCAGTTGTATTGAAGTAATAATTGTTATATTGCAATTTATTAAATACTGTTATATTTATAATGATAATAATAAATATAAAATAGGCATTGGGCTTACATGCAAAGGGATGTATTATTATTATTATTATTATCATCATCATTATCATTCAATAATTATTTATTTATTTTATACACAATTTATCTGTTAGCAGCTATTATTATTGAAATTATTTTTTAGAATTTTGTTTTTATGTTACTGTAGGTTTTTTTTGTTGAAAAAACAACATTCGAATATTTATTTCTATTGTATTAAAAATAAGCTCTGCACTGCAATATTATCATTTTTATTTTCTCTTGAATATTCAAGTTTTAATATACGGTTTATTTGTTATTTTTCTGTTTATACATTAGTTTAACTTGGTAACTATTTCAGTCATAGTATTGTCATAGTAACAGTAAATATACAAACTTGAATAGATAACTCAATCAACTTATTTTTACGTCTTGTGAACAGTGCAAATAATAGCTTTCTGACGTTCTGCTATGTTATAATGAGTTGCCGAGCCTGGCTCGGCTCGGAAAACGTCCACTAACTAGCGAGTCCCAGCCGAGCCCAGCCGCGCTTGTAGCCCTGCGCGAGTCTGGCTGGGCTCGGCTCGGCTCGGGAGAAAAGAGCCCACTAACTAGTAATTTTCTCCCAAGTCCGGCTGGCCGAGTCTTACTCGCGAGCCAAACTCGCGAGCCAAACTCGCTAGTGTGTGGGCCCCTTAAGTCATGATCAGATAGTTCCAAACTGCCTAATCCTGTTTTAGGGTAATCTATATTAGTGAGGATGTTATCTATTACTGTTTGTGATGTTCTTGTGACTCTGGTATATTAATTACATCACTGGATAATAAACATAGGAAGACAAACCATAGAAACCATAATTTCAAACAATAATTATATGAGCTCACTAACCTGATATTAAAACACTGAATCCTGAAAAATTTAAATTGCAAACCTGCTCTAGAACATGGCATGCCATAGTAGAGTAGGTAAATTTCCACGCAAAAAAAAAGATGTTTATAAAAAATGTAATCTTTGGTAGTTTTAGTCATGTAGTCTTATATGTATATGTATTTGTTTAGATTTAGTTTTAAATGGAAATTAATATTTATTTATTTATTATTTATTTATTTATTCATGAACTTTTATTTCCAAGTTATCCATGTATATAATATCCCTTGACCCTAGAACTGATAGCTCGTCACCGCTTAACTGATAGCTGACACACAATGGCTGCGCAGCAACATTTAAGAAAAAATATAGCAAATAGATCAAATATAGCATTTATATACATGATTTCATTCAGAATATTGTGAACAACATGCTTGTATGAATAGAAAAAACATACTATGGTTCCTCAATTTGTAGATGTTGAACAAATGATAATTCGATTTTTTTTAAAAACTGTTTTTCAAGTTACACATCACTGAACTCACCTCAAAAATTACCTTCTTCAAATTTCACTGTATACATATTGCGCACTTTTTTATTGTGATTCAGAATTTGTAAAGAAATCAGAAATATTCACATGCGTTTTTTTTTTGTGAATTTTTTAGTTCTGACATGTCCGCTGTGCGCGGAGTGCACAATTAGTAACATGACTCAAAACTTGAGTTTTTGACAACGAAAACGATGCTTATACTAAATTTATTAAAATAACACTTATAGATTAATAATATCCTCACGTTTTTTCACACTAAGACAGTTTTTTAACTAATAAAACATGTTACAAAGCAACAGAATACAAGGCAGAGCGCAAAATCATAATGTGTAGCTTCAGAAGTCCCGGTTGCATATAAAAAAAAGCAGCCGTTAAAAAAAGCGGCGAGGTGGAACTACCCGTAAAGCAGGAAACCCACTGGCCCGGGGCATTCTTGCCGGGCAGCCTGTCCGGCAATTCTCTAGTCGATGCCAGTATCGCAAGTGTTCTGCGTGAATGGTACAATGAGTTATTTATGTGTCGCAGTGTGTGTTGAAGAAGAAAAGAGTCAGAAACGAAGGAAGCAGTTAATAAAAATAAAAATTAATTAAAAATAAAATAATAAAAATAAAATGAAATAAATTAAATAAAAATTAAATTAAATTAAAAATAAGATAAAGATAAAATAAAAATAAAATAGAAATAGAATAGAATGAAAAAAATTTAAAAAAAAGAAATAAAATAACAAATGAAAATAAAATAAAAATAGAAAAAATAAAATGAAAATAAAATAGAAAGAAAATAAAATAAAAATAAAATAAATTAAATTAAATAAAAATTGAATTAAAAATAAGATAAAGATAAAATAAAAATAAAATAAAATAAAATGAAATAAAATAAATTAAATAAAAATTAAATTAAATAAAAATTAAATTAAAAATAAGATAAAGATAAAATAAAAATAAAATAGAAATAGAATAGAATAAAAATAAGATGAAAAAATGAAAAATAAATAAAATAACAAATAAAAATAAAATAAAAATAAAATAAAAATAGATAGATAGATATTTTTATTTGTTAATTGTCACTAGGCTTATCGCCTATGGTGACAGATACATATTAAATATACAAATGCAGAAAAAATAATGATAATAAAAATAAAATTAAAATGAAATAGAATGAAATAAAACAGATACATGGAACACAAAAACAAAATAATAAAACTTGTTGTTTACATAAACTACCGCTGCAAAATTGAATTGAACTTGAAAAAATTATAGCTCTTCATTCAGAAAATTGAAAAGTCTGTATTTAAATGTTCTATAGGTAGGTGAAAATACAATATTTAATGGTAAGAGGTTCCAAAGTCTTGAAGCAGTAGCAGTGAAGGACTGATTGTACATGACTGTACGTTGATTTGGAATCTGAAGGAAGAATTCATGTTGCCGTGTGACCCTAGAATGAATGTTTGCAAGAAGTGTAAACCTATCCTTCAAATATTGGGGACCTTTCCTCTCTACAATAAGGCGATATGTAGTACACAACAAGAAATACTTCCTTCTACCCTTCAACTTTAACCAACGCAGCCTTCTGTAGTAGGGTGTAATGTGATCATCCATTCTTGCGTCAAATATGAAACGAATAGCATAATTTAGAGCACGCTGTAATTTTAAATTCAATTCCTCCGTCAAGTCATTATACACTATGCTGCCATAATCAATAATAGGCAATACCAGACTCCGCACAAGTGTTGTACGAAGATGAGTAGGAAGAAACCTTCGGAGGCGCTTCAACTGGTGCATAGTAGCAAATACCCTTTTTGTCATGATATTAACCTGTGTAGACCAACTCAGATTTTTATCGAGGTGAATGCCTAGAACCTTCAAAGAACTCTCATATGGCAGCATGTGTCCCTCAATCTCAATCTTGGGCAAAGCATTAAAATCAATTTGGTTGTACAGCCTACCATAACCAATAATCATGCTTTTGCATTTACTAGCATTGAGACTCAAACAATGTGCCCCAGCCCACTCAACCAATGAGGATATGTCATCATTCATACCAGCAACGATCTCGGAAATATTATCAGAAGCACAGTGATTATAACAGACCAGATCATCAGCATAAATATGAAATGAAGAATGAAGAATTTGAGGAAGGTTGTTGACATAGATGGAGAACAGGAGAGGTCCTAGAATTGAACCCTGGGGGACACCGGCTACAACAGGTAGCCACCCAGAAGTTCGTCCATCAGCTCCCCTGACACACTGAAATCTATTAGAAAGGTATGATCTGAACCAAGATAGGCATGACAGAGAAAAATTGCATTGTGATGAGAGTTTGTGAAGTAGGATTGAGTGACAGATATTATCAAAAGCCCTGCTGAAGTCAAATGAAACAAGAAGAGTTAAAGAACGGTTATCCATAGCTTTGCGAATATCATCAGTGATTTTCAATAGAGCTGTGGATGTACTATGGAACAAGCGGAATCCACTCTGATGTTGGTTAAAGAAATTGAAAGAGTTAAGGTAACCTGTTGTCTGACAATGAACGGCCCTCTCAAGCGCTTTAGAAATGGTGCAAGTTATACTGATAGCTCGAAATTCTTGTGGAGACATTGGGTTATTATTTTCAGGAATTGGAGATATTAGAGAATATTTCCAAAGAGATGGGAATATTCCCATTTGAAGCGAATAATTAAAGATATGAGTGATAGCTGGAAGGATGATGGGTAAAATTATTTTATAAAAGGTAACTGGTATGTTATCAACACCTTTATTATTTTTATTAATTGAATAAATAATAGAAGAGACTTGGTCAGGAAAAATGTGGGAAAAGAAGAATTTATCTAGTGGAAGATTATGTTTGAATTGATTGACCATGATAGATGTCACCGCACATTGTGGGAATGAGGGAGGAGGTGATGGGGTGGCAAAGTAATTGTTGAGAGAGTCGAGAGAAACATTGATAGCAGCTGACTTTGACTTTGGTGGGATAACTTGAACAGCACGAATATTTTTCCAGAGCTCTGCAGAAGACTGCTTTCCATCAAAAAGTTGATTGTAATATTGTACCTTGGTTCTCCTGCAAACGGATCTTAACTTATTCCTCAGACTCTTATATCGCTCAAAGTCAGCATTGCAACCTGTTCTAAGATGAGTACGTCTAGCCTTGTCTCTCTCTCGCCTCAGCAAGGTTATCTCTCTATTAAACCAGGGGCATGGTTTGCGGCGAACCCTGATATCATGAACTGGAGCATGCTCATCAAAAATGGAGATGAGCATAGAATTGAAAGCACTTACCTTGTCATCAATATCATTCATAAGCACAATATCATGCCAAGGCTTTCCAACAGCATCAGCAAAACAACGCTCCAAATCAATAGATTTTAGGCTTCTACCCCTTATCTGAGAAGAATACTTGATACTATGCTCAAGGCTATAAATTACATAAATCAAATCGTGAGCTGACATAGAAAATGGTATCTGTCCATTGCAAATGACATAATCTGGCTCACTGACAACAGCTAGGTCAAGTAGAGAATGACATGTGCCTGTGTGGAAAGTGGCAGAACTGTCCAGTATTACCAGATCTAATGAATCAAAGAGTGTCCGCACTTGTGTGCTCTCAAAATTATTTTTCAACTGATCAGCATTGAAGTCACCAAGAATGACTATATGCTGGTATTTGTGCATAACACTGAATAAAGCATCTTCAAGCATTGAAAGTCTACCCGCTTTGGGAGGACGGTATACAGCCACAATCAGCAACAATTCAGAGCCAATAGTAACTTCAATCATGATAAATTCAGGAGAGCAAGAGTACACTTGAGGTGAAAATGTAATAACCTTGGCCATAAATTCAGATCGAATATAGACAGCTACACCCCCACCCCCCCTTCCAATCCTGTCATTCCTAAAAAGAGTGTACCCAGGAACATTATAATAGCCAGACAGAAGACTGGGCTTAAGAAACGTCTCACCAATAGCAATCACATCCACCATGACAGAGGATAACAGCAATTTAAACTCATCGAAGTGGGCTGGCAGAGACTGAGCATTGATATGACACAATTTAAGTGTATTCAAATGATTGCAAAAAATTGATTTTAACTCATCAATGTGGTCTGACATTCTAAATATTTATAATGGAACACGTATTAGATTAATATTGAGTAGCCAATTGAGAAAAAATAAAATAAAATATTACAAAATATCAAGGAACTTATTGCACACACAAAAACAAATTGAATTCACGGCTTTTATACAGACAAAATTAATGAATGAAGAGAACTATAAATAGGGATAGCTATATTATCTATTAATAATGAGGTATAGATTACTATCAAAAATATATTCAATGTATCTATTTGTAAAAAAAAAAATCAAAGATATGTAGTAAAGTAGAAAGAGAAAGATATAAAATTAAAGATATTATACAAGCTTGAAGAGTATGGAATGTGAATTAGAAATAACTAAGTACAATATGTGAATGATCAATAGTTTAAATTTAACACAATACACTACTAAAATTGAATAAAATTTAATTTTCATTAAGTCAGGCTTAACGCAAAGCGGAGCTCCCCACAAAACAAACCATAGATTAAATCATGATGCAATGAAGTAAATCAATATGTATATGATCTGAATAGAATAGGACAATAAGGAAATATATTTATGCAAATTATTAATGAATATAACTAGAAACCAAAACTTATAAAGTTGAAGATGGAATGATAGAAAATAAATAAATAGTAAGAATTAAAATATTGACACACATATGGGAGAAAACAGGGAAAACAAGTGACAGAAATAACCAAAGAAATAGGTATGTCAAAAGAAAAATAAATCAACTTAACAGAATATGCTATGCTTGATATTTGCTCTAAAAAATAATAATATTTGCTCTAAAAGAGGAAACATTCAGAGATACTCAATGCATCATGAGCCTAAAGCTAGAAAAAAAATCAATCAAAAGACGATGCATTAACCAGCATAAGAAATAAAATGGAAAGAAAATAATGATTACTTACAAATAAAATGTGCAACTCCATATTCTAATCATAGATTGAAACTGTTCATTCATTGCATTCGGAATCACCAGGGCTATTATTGAATGACTGAGAAACAATTCTACCATTTTGTCTCCAAATAATTCGTCCATCGTGAGACCACACGTTTTTCCATCCCACTTTATCAGCCACCTGTTTCAGGAATAAGCGCCTTTTTTGGGTGAGGTCTTCATGAATTGAAATTCGACTGCCCTTCAACTTTCGCCTATTCGAGATGATTAGATGACGGCTCTGGTAACTAACAAGTTTTACTAGAACTTGCCTAGGTCGCGCCTCCTCCACTGTATCAGAAGTTGCCGCCTTGCGTCCGACGCGGTGACACCGGTCGATGTCAGTCGGCTGAATTGACAAGCCAAGCTTATCATTTAGAAGAGCTGCCACCGCGGTTGCCGACATCTCCCCATCCTCGGTCTCCGGTACACCAGAAATTCGGACGTTGTTCCTTCTTTGATACTGTGCGAGGCCATCCAGTCGTTTGTCGAAATTCTTCTCGAGCAGCGTCACCTGACTCCTCAGCACTTCCACCTCTCGCGACAGCTCGTCCACCCTGCTGACAGCCGCCTCCAGCCTGCCCTCCAACATAGCGCTGACCCGGGAGCTGACCGTCTCACATAGACTGTCGCGCAGACGGTTCTCGAGTCTTGCAGCGAACCGATCAACGAAATCGTCTTTTAAAAGTAGCGCCTCCAATGCTTCAATTTGCGTCGCCATGGCAACAGGGACGCTGTCAACAAACGATGACCAGGACGAGGACCGTCTGTTCTGCCCTCTCTGTTGTTGATCATGATGCTGCTGCTGTTGTTGATTACGCTGCTGCTGTTGCTTTGCTGGTGACTGAAAAACAGTGCCCGCCTTATCTTTATTGGCTCTTGAACCGGCAGCACCACGAGTTGACATCATTTAAATTCGTAAAATCACACTTTATACTATGACTTACAGGGATGTTTTCACAGAATTGTGTAGCTCATACACTACTTTACACTTGCACTGAATTTGGAGACAATCCGTCGACAAAAACCCACGAAATACAGTAAAAAGCTCAACTACAGAACGCTAGCCTACAAACATTTCTCTTATCTCCATAGAATAAAAAAATAGAATAAAAATAAAATGAAAATAAAATGAAATAAAATAAAAATAGAATAAAAATATAATAAGAATAAAAAAAAAATGAAATAAAAATAAAATAAAAATTAGTTGAAAATGAATAAAAAATAAATAAAATTAATTATTAATTAATAATAATAATTTCATGTTACTTTTTCAATTTAATTTGAGCCAATAACAAAAATTCTCCATGAGATCAAAATTCTTTTGCTGGATCGCCTTTTGTGACTTCATGTCACCTTTTAATCGCCAGTTATCTCATCCAGAACTCAATAAATTTTATCACATCACAAAATCATGTTTTATTTGTTATTGGTTCAGTTAAGTATTGATTAGTAAGTAAAATAGTGACGATTAAATTATTAAATAGCTGTTTTGAAAATACTGCAGATAAATAAGTCACATTGATCTCAAATCCTACTAATCAATACTTACCTGAACCAATAACAAATTAAAACATGATTTTGTGATGTACCGTAATAAAAGTTATTGAGTTCTGGACGAGATAGCAGGCATGACAGGTGACATGAAGTCACAAAAGGCGATCCAGTGACAGAATCTCGATGTCATGGATTATTTTTGTTATTGGTTCAAATTAAATTGAAATAGTAACATGACATTATTTTTATTAATCAATAATTAATGAAATGAAATTTATTTTTAATTAATTTTTTTTTAATTTTAATTTAATTTTTTTTTTATTTTCAACTAATTTTTATTTAAATTTTTAATTATAAAAATAAATTTTTATTTTTATTTTAAATTTATTTCAATTTTATCTTTAATTTTTATTTTCAATTCAATTTTGTTTTTAATTAATTATTATTTTTATTAATTGCTTTCTCAGTTTCTGTCTCTTTTCTTCTTCAGCACACACCGCGACTATCACAAATAACTCCTCATCTGACGAACTCTCCATTGCAACTGCTGCATTTCTTCTGTCAGCTCCAGTTTCTGCCGGAGCTATGCCGGGCTAGTGGGTTATTGTTGTAAATTGCCGGCCGTCGCCGGTTATCGCCGGTCGCCGCCGGGCGCCGCCGGTGCCCGGCTAGTGGGTTTCCTGCTTAAAGCAGGAAACCCATTGGCCCGGCACCGGCGGCGCCCGGCGGCGACCGGCGGCGACCGATGCTTACCGGCAACATTGCTTTGCATTGTTTTCATTGAACAGCAACCCACTATATCTGTCCGTCACCGGCGGCGGCCGGCGGCGACAGAAGCCTTCCGGCACCGGCGGCGGCCGGCGGCGGCAGAAGCTCTTGGGGGCATTCTTGCCGGGCAGCCTGTCCGGCAATTCTCTAGTCGATGCCAGTATCGCAAGTGTTCTGCGTGAATGGTACAATGAGTTATTTATGTGTCGCAGTGTGTGTTGAAGAAGAAAAGAGTCAGAAACGAAGGAAGCAGTTAATAAAAATAAAAATTAATTAAAAATAAAATAATAAAAATAAAATAAAATAAATTAAATAAAAATTAAATTAAATTAAAAATAAGATAAAGATAAAATAAAAATAAAATAGAAATAGAATAGAATAAAAAAAATTTAAAAAAAAGAAATAAAATAACAAATGAAAATAAAATATAGTGGGTTGCTGTTCAATGAAAACAACGCAAAGCAATGTTGCCGGTAAGCATCGGTCGCCGCCGGTCGCCGCCGGGCGCCGCCGGTACCGGGCCAATGGGTTTCCTGCTTAAAGCAGGAAACCCACTGGCCCGGCACCGGCGGCCGGCGGCGCCCGGCGGCGACCGGCGATAACCGGCGACGGCCGGCAATTTACAACAATTAACCCACTTGTCCGGCAGAAACCGGAGCTGACAGAAGAAATACAGCAGTTGCAATGGAGAGTTCGTTGGAAGAGGAGTTATTTGTGATAGCCGCAGTGTGTGCTGAAGAAGAGAGACAGAAACTGAGAAAGCAATTAATAAAAATAATAATTAATTAAAAACAAAATTGAATTAAAAATAAAAATAAAAAATAAAATTGAAATAAATTAAAAATAAAAATTTATTTTTATAATTAAAAATTGAAATAAAAATTAGTTAAAAATAAAATAAATTAAATTAAAATAAAAAAAAAATTAATTAAAAATAAAATTTATTTCATTAATTATTATTAATTAATAAAAATAATTTCATGTTACTATTTCAATTTAATTTAAACCAATAACAAAAATTTCAATTCAATTTTTTCAATTTTTATTTTCATTCCAACATACACAATCTCACAAGAATATTCCAAAATACAAAACAGTAGAATATAAGATACAAATCAACAAATTTATTTGTTCAATAGAAATACATTAGAATGTATTTAAGTCACAAAAGGCGATCCAGCGAAAGAATTTCGATCTCATGGAAAATTTTTGTTATTGGCTCAAATTAAATTGAAAAAGTAACATGAAATTATTTTTATTAATTAATAATTAATTTTATTTATTTTTAAATAATTTTTATTTCATTTTTTTTAATTCTTATTATATTTTTATTTTATTTCATTTTATTTTTATTCTATTTTTATTTTATTTTATTTTTATTTCATTTTTATTTATTTTTTATTTTTTTATCTTATTTTTATTCTATTCTATTTCTATTTTATTTTTATTTTATCTTCATCTTATTTTTAATTTAATTTTTATTTTATTTAATTTATTTTATTCTTATTTCATTTTATTTTATTTTTATTTCATTTTCATTTTATTTTTTCTATTTTTATTTTATTTTTATTTCATTTTTATTTTATTTTCATTTATTTTATTTCTTTTTTTAATTTTTTTTAAATTTTTTTATCTTTTTTTTTATTCTATTCTATTTCTATTTTATTTTTATTTTATCTTTATCTTATTTTTAATTTAATTTTATTTTTATTTAATTTATTTTATTTTATTTTTATTATTTTATTTTATTATTTTATTTTTAATTAATTTTTATTTTTATTAACTGCTTCCTTCGTTTCTGACTCTTTTCTTCTTCAACACACACTGCGACACATAAAGAACTCATTGTACCGTTCACGCAGAACACTTGCGATACTGGCATCGACTAGAGAAATGCCGGACAGGCTGCCCGGCAAGAATGCCCCCAAGAGCTTCTGCCGCCGCCGGCCGCCGCCGGTGACGGAAGGCTTCTGTCGCCGCCGGCCGCCGCCGGTGACGGACAGATATAGTGGGTTGCTGTTCAATGAAAACAACGCAAAGCAATGTTGCCGGTAAGCATCGGTCGCCGCCGGGCGCCGCCGGTGCCGGGCCAGTGGGTTTCCAGTGGGTCTCTCCACCACGAAAAGCCATACGAATTTACCTTTTTTTTTCAGAAACTAACCTGAAAGACATCAGCTGTTTTAGAATTGAATAAGAAAGGCAGTGTAGCCAGCTGTGATTTTTAAAATGATATAGAAAGAAACATTGGAATCTCGACTATCGAATGGTCCAAGACCATTAACCCCTTACTATCATTTCTCATGGGTGAAAAATCGATTCTAGATGATCGATGTTTAAAAGGTCGCTGCAGCGACTCTATCACTTGAGGAAGGTCAAATAAAAGTTGCTGCAGTGACGAATATGAAATGAAGGGTTAAATCTTATCATTTTATTTTGTGTTGCAACGTCTGTATTTAAATCTCCTGCTTCAGTAACGTTTGTAAAACGAGTAGTAGTTATCTCTAAAAGCCTATTGAAAAGTTCTCGAAAATTGTTCCATTTCCCATTTGGTGACCTGTAAATACCTATCACCACTACTTCAAAATTATTGTCAATTTTCACTCTCAAACCAGTAACTTCTAAATCCATTTCCACAGCAAATTTCTCTACATATCCTAAATTGAATGTTGAAATATTCTTAGCATTTTTAGTGGAAATAGCTACTCCCCCACTTTGATGAGATGTCCTGCAATATGACACTTCCAATGAATAGTTTTGAATATTAAGTTGTGACAATTCATCTCCTTCCAAACCATGCTCTGTGAAAATAGCTATGTCAGGAGCCTCTTCTTTCAAAAATACTTCGATTCCATCTATTTTGTTAAGAATGTATTGAATATTCTGATGGAACACAGTGAGTACCGGTACTTCCTTATCATTCCTTATTACTTTATCGTTGCTTTTGCAGATGGAAGTAGATTTACTTGATCTCTTAGAATCTTGGGAGCCTCTCAGATTGTTACAAGAGTACCTTCCACTAATGCTATCCTGATTTTTTGATCGATTAACATTTTTTAATACAATTGAAGATATGAATTTATCAGTTGAAACTAGTATCCCTTTCCAGGTTTGAGCCACTCCACTAAAAAAGGTTCATTAGATGATTGTTCAAGAGAGTTATTGACAGTAGATTGCAAACGACTTTTAATTAGCTCTGCCAGCCTATAACAAAATATCACTTTCCAGATTGATTTAAATGTAGACCATGATTAGTGAAGTTTTGTTTTTTCAGCCTTTCATTTAGAAAAAAATCTCCAATAGCTTGGAATTCTTATTTTTAGGCTGTTGATTGTGATATGAATTGATTTATTTGTTGACTTAATGGTTTCATTTAGCTCTGGCCTATCAAACTTATACAGAATTGTACTTATTATTACATAAGATTTTTGGCTGAGTGGCAAAATCTCTTTAATTTTTTCATTTATTTCAGGAAGATGTTTTAGATTAGGTTCATTTATATTGTTTGAGCCACCTAGTACTATTAGAGAATCGTTTTTACCAAAGTCTTTGGTTAGTTTCTGTGCTGGCTCTACGATTGCGTTTATAGGGGCACTACTTGGCTTGAAAAAGCTCTGAACTTAATACTTATTCTTCAATCTTTCATTTAGTAGATCATTGAAGTCTCATCCATGACTGGATGTCAAGAGCAGAGCTCTACCTCCCCTATCGTAATTCCCCCCCACTTTAGTTTCAGTTGCTATTTGCAATACCTGACTATATGTTTTAATTTGATCGATTTCCATGATTTCCCCATTTCTATTAGGTTCTAATTTTTTTGTATTGATCAGAGGTTGAGATCTTACATTAGCTAAGTTTATATTTGATTTTAATATTTCGATTTCCTCTGACATAGACCTATATTGACTTGTGAGATTTAGTATTTAAGTTTTATTGTCTTCCTGCTGCAATTCTACAATAATTGCTAAGATCGCATGATTAGCTGAGTTTTACTTAAACAATTAGATTTAGATGCCTTGTTTGGACTCATTTTCCTTGCTTAAAAGTGTTTTCAATTGATTTAATTTAAATGCTCAATGAAATATTACTTAATTTATTACAATTGTCAACTTGAGACTATCTTATTACAAGAAAGTTGATCAATATCGGTACACCTAACCTCGAAAATAGAATTTGACTTTTTATTAAGATACTTTAAATTATAATAGACAAATTAATAATGGAAATTAAAAAAATATTATAAATGTTGAAGCTGGGCTCTGAGGAGTGTATCACACTAATATAATAATAATAAACAAAAATACTACTTATCCGTTTGAATTAATATTCCATTCTTGAAAATTCGCAGAGCCTGTTGTGACAATGTATGCACAGTATCACTGCTACCTCGATCCTCGATCTCTGGCGGTGTACTATCTTACTCTGGCAAACTGGCTAATATAAAATACCACTTGGTATTTTGGAACAGGTATTTGAAATAGGTATTAAAACGTACTAGTACTGGGAATACTAAGTAAAAAACCTAGAAAAACCTAGTACAGCCCATCTCTACAGCAAACCCACCAAGGTTTAGCTAGCACTAGGTATTTGTAGGTAACTCTTTTCCAAACACTCTGTACAGTGGAATAATAATCAATGCAATGAAGCATTTGACACAGGAAGGCGTGGCCTAAGTTGATGAGCTGCAGGTCGGTGTAAGGGAGGGTGCTGGCAGTGCATGCGCATTTACTATCAATGCTCTTGCTCATCTACTCATCTGATTCATCATGTATAAAGCTATAGGAGATATTCATTTGCCAGTGTGATTGCTAGCTGCAATGCCTAAATTCTAGCACTCTAGCTGTAGTTAAGCCATGATATAGAGATAGACCATTCTTACCATAAGAAACTGTCCCTTTTTCTGGATTGAAATATTTTATCTCGAAAATCTCCACAGATCTTTCTAGTGGTTCTATTGTTATCACAACTCCATCAAAACTCTTGATCTCATGAACTGGCACAAGAACTTTAAGCTTATTGGCTATTCTATAGAATAACAATTTCGGTTCAGTCTGAAAGATCAAAAGGCATCATTAAAAAAAGCAGACAGCATTAACAGGGGCGCACCCAGACTTTTGGTTTGTTTGGGGTGGGGGGGGGGGGGGTACTTACCCATCCTACCTGTTAAAATGGTGGCGGGAAGGGGTAAAATTGGGAATTTCCAGACATCTTTTTACAAGATTGCTGCCCAATAAAATTCTTACATTGGTGGGGGGGCGGTTCATTACTTGACATTTTAAAAAGTATTAACAATTAAGAAACAAAATGTGTCCATCATGTATTTTAGACTTCATGAATACATACTGAAAAATGCCGGTATGAAGCACAAGCATTTTCCCATGAAGATGAAAAAAATAAAACTAAATTTAGGTCTAGAAACGATTTGCTATGGAAATACAGATGGCGGAAGATTACAACTATTCCCACCATTAATTCAGAAATCTGTAAGGTCTTCATGTACATGGTGGAAATTCGATTGAATCAATGTGAAATTAGCTGAAACGTGTTACAAGATCAACTACCATGAACTTTTATGATGCCCACATCATTCTGGGACTTGTACGTGGGTAACTCTAGTTTTTCATTCAGTGGGATATTCTACAAACATTCACAAAATGATCATGAAAACACGCTTTTTTTATTGTAGGCATAGGGGCTAGGTGAATCAACTGAATTCATTTCCCAAAAAATGAACCAAAAAAAAATTTCTATAGCCTATCTCCTTCAAATCTTGTGAATTATTTTCTTTTTCAAATAAAATGTGAATATACTAATAGTCAAGAGTCAAAGCACTTGGATTTGCACACTATTCTTGTAGTGTGTTTTGATCCTATTTTAATTCTGATTTTATGAGCCCTGGGTGCATTATTTGCCATCAGTAATGCAGTTCATACCCTTCAATTTTTAAAATGTCTTCTCCAGGCCTTTCTTGCATATTTCATGGAATTAATCACAGTAGTTAATATTGTATGTGATTTCTCAGTTCATTTCACATCGAATGTATTCAATCCACCACTAAATGAGGGCTCTAGAAACCTGAAGTTTTCTGGAAGATTACTAATTTATTGATTTCTTATTGATAAAGATAGCTCCACTCTTCTGCTATTTCTATTTCTGCAATGAAGCGTTTCCAGAGGAATACGCTTTTGTAATCTTGCAGATACCTCGCAAAATTTTTTCAGAAACACCTGAGAAGTATAAATTAAGGATTCTGGAACAACCTTGACCTTTGACCTCCCCCCCTCTTACCACCATGCCACCCTTATATGCTCCCCACCCTCCCCCTCACTCATATTCCCTCTCCCCTCCCCCATCACCATGTTCCCTGACCCCTCCACCATGTTCTATCCCAAACAAAAAAATCCCCAGAAAATGGCTTCCACCCCCGAAAAAAGGCCCCCCTCACCAGAAAAATGGCCCCCCTAACCCGAAAAATGGCCCCACTCATCATAAAAGTGGCCCCCCTCACCCTAAAAGTGGCATTCTAATCTAAAAAGTGGTCCCCCTCATCATAAAAACGGTTCCCCATCACCAAAAAGTGGTCCCCCTAATCCCTAAAAGTGATCCCCTCACCCAAAAAGTGGCCCCCTTCTTTAAAAGAACGGTTCCCCTCATCCTAAAAAAGGCCCCATCATCCTAAAAGTGGACCCCCTCATCCCCAAAAGTGGTCCTCCTCGCCCCAAAATTGGCCCTCCTCATCCTAAAAACGGTTCCCCTTGCCCGAAAAGTGATCCACCTAACCCTTAAAGTGGACCTCTCTCCCCAAAAAGTGGCCCCCCTACCCTAAAAAAGGCCCCCCTCATCTTAAAAAAACAGTTCTTGACACCCAAGAAGTGGGTTCTAACCCTAAAAGTGGACCTCTCATCCTTAAAGTGGCCCCCTCGACCCTAGAAGTGGTCCACCTCTACCAAAAAATCCCCCCCTCACCTTAAAGTGGTCCCATCATCCTAAAAATTTCAATGGAACAGTTTCAACAAGAAAGAGAGGGAAGAGAGAAGGAGAGAGAGTGAGACCCACTCCTACTTCCATCACTGGCCCCAACCACCAGCCTTCTCATTCCAGTTGTGTCTGCTCATGGATGGGTGACCATGACTCATGAGCATTACTCAGTGGTTCAGGACCCACTTAGGTACCCTCCCCTAGCATGACACCCCTTTGTCACCCAAGAAACTCTGACCCATATGCATGTGCACTCTACCCTAGTGCTCCCCCTAATGCCCCTAGTGCTCCCCTAGTGCTCCCCTAGTGTTCCCCCAGTTTGCCCCTAGTATACCCCTAGTGCGCCCCTAGTGCACCCCTAGTGCATCCCTAGTGCTTCCCTAGTGCGCCCCTAGTGCTCCCCCTAGTGCATACCGTGTTCCCCTAGTGCCCCCCCTTAATGCCTCTAGTGTTTCCCTAGTGCACCACAAGTGCTCCTCTAGTGTGCCTCTAGTGCTCCCCTAGTGTCTATCTTTTTGTAATGCTTGCATAATCCAATTGTGTAGGATGTCTACTACATTGAGTGCACAAAATGGCAGTACATCCAGGTGTCTTCTTCTCCCATTGTCACCAGCCAGCTTCATCCTCACAGTCTCCAAGAAGTCGAGCAGGTAATGTACCAGGCAGTAGACTGTAGTAGTCTTCATCAACATCTCCAGATTGGGCATCTCATGGAAGAGGTAGGGCGAACTTAGGTTTACATACTCCACATTCTCCTTGTTTTCCAGCTGCAGTAGCGATTCCAGCAGGGAAATCTTCTCATATCCATAGACCAAGATCTTGATTAGTCATCCCAAGAAACTATTCTCGTGCAGCCATCTTCCAACTGTGTCACATACAATCTGCCTCAATGCAGAATATGAGAGATATGTTTGGCCAGCTCCATTGCCCGACCATCTTAGCCCATGTTAAGCTCTTTGTAATTGATTGCTTTCAACCAGTTTGCTTGACTTCAGCAAAATGTCTGGGTATGGTGACTTGAAAAAATAGTGGTGAGTCAACATGTGATGCTCATCATCACGTTCCAATAATGCAATCTCCTTGACAATAAACTGGTTGTTTAATCTCTCAGAGCCTTGGCAGTCTATCAGGTAGAGTGGAAGTGGTCCAAAACGTTTTGTAGCACTGCTTGGCTCAATGCAATCATCATCATCATCATCTTCAGTGGAAGCCTGGTTGAAGTTGTTGTACTTGTAGAAGCGTCCTTTATCAATGATTTCTCATGTTGAGTGTAGAAGCCTAGGTAGCAGCCCACAACATCCTCTCCATCGCTGGGTGGCAACTCCCCCTCCTCCTTATCCTCATCCAAAAAGTGTAAAACTCTCCTGGACATGATGTCTGCTTAACTTGACGCTTATTGCAACTATGACCATCCTGCTGCTTGTCAACCGCCTCTATATCCTTCACTGCTATCTCCCTCTCTCTCTAGGCCAATTGGAGTCGGCGTAGCCGAGTTGGCTTATCGCTGGTCTGATAAGCCAAAGGTCCTGGGTTCGATCCCAGTTGAGCACAAGATATTTTTCTCGAGCCACTCCCGTGTTTCGGAGGACACGTTAAGCCGTCGGTCCCGGTTGCATAAAAAAAAAAAAAAAAAAAGCAGTCGTTAAAAAAGCGGCGAGGTGGAACTACCCGTAAGGGTCTCCCCACCACGAAAAGCCATACGAATTTACTCTAGGCCAATTGAACAAGACCAGTCATTGGCTGATACTCCTTGAACACCTCGTTTATCATCAGACAATAGGCATGTGTATTCCCTGGGATGTTCTCCCTTGCTTCAAACTCCACTCTGATGTCAATGCTTCCTGTCATGAGCGATTCGTTTTGACATGAACAGTCAATAAGAAACAGTAACATCTTACCATCCCGCACAGCCTGTTTCTCAAAAAGTGGGTTGCTTGCTCGAGCATCATCATGGTTGTAGACTCCATTAGAAGCTGCATACATATTGTACACTTGGTTGTCATCGCCATTGATGCTTTCATATGGATAGTACTTCTTGTTCAAGAAGACTTGAATGTCTTTCATTTTGCACTTGTCAAAGTGTAAGCTATTTGCAGTAGCTGCTCCTCTTCTTCCAGTCTGCAGTCCAATCACAATGTATCTTGGCTTCTCCAGCTAAGTAGTTGATTTGAAAGTCCACGTATGTTTTGTGGTCTTTGGCAAAGATGGATACTCTTACAGTTCCCAATGTCAGAATGGCATTGAGATGGGCGTGTTGTTTTGCACCAGTCTGAGCAGATGCAATTTTTCTTCACCAGGCACTTATACAGAGGGCATCCTCCACACCAGTTTCTTAATTGTGAACTTGCCTGCAGCATTCAAACAGTCTGAAGTGTCAGCACTGCGTCTCAGTACCAGCTCCTGTTTCACATTCAGCATAATCTGTCTATAGTCCTCGGCAAAGCCCAACAGGTATCTAAGTGGCACATTCATGATGGTTGTGTTGGTGCCATTTGCATCAAACATGCCAAACCCTGCCTGGGCATCATACCTGTAGCTGGCTCCATCCATCTTTAGCTGTTCTTCCCACTCAAAGGTCATGGCATTCTTCATCAGGCTGGTGATGCCAGGGCTACATACACTGTCCACTACAACTCCATTGATCTTGTAGCATATCTCCAAAAACAGGTGGCCAAATAATCCAGAGACACAAGGTGAGCCTCCCAAGGTCGCATTTAATGCAATGGTCACCTTGTACTCCATGTGCAGATAGCTCTCCAATGGCAGTGTGTAAATGTCCTGCTGCTGAATTGGTATCCGAATCTCATCATTGGCACCAAAGCCTGTAGTATATGGTGCATGAGAATGATATTCATAGCCAGTGATACTATTGTCTTCTGAAGGGCCGCCACCTGTCACATCCAAAACTCCCATTTTCCAGTGTTGTGGTCTTCCTACTTTTCTAAATTGATAACCTTTCTTCTGCAGATATTTGATGCTGCTCAATGTTAACTCCACAGAGTTCGATGGTTGAATGACATCTTCCACAAATGACGCCCTATAATTAGGACTCTTGTTCTACCTACATGGGGGACATTGCTGCTTCCACATCCAGTCCTTGATTCCACTTGTCAAATAATAGCACCATCACTTGAGTTGTTGTCACAAATGTGAGGTTATGTTTATTGGCTCCTCTCTAAAGTTCACCAGACATCCGTTCTCATCAGCAATCTCCAACATAATGTTACCAATCTGCTTGGTATTCACCAGTTAATAGATGACATTTTGTACAGTCACATTCATTTTATACCCTGGATCAACATCTGGGTAAAACTCACGTGATCACGTGATCCTTGACACAATTTGAGTAGGATCCATTCACAATGTTACACTTCATACATAACACATTGGGACAACTGATTTGCACTGTAGTGATACCTCCAGTCTCAATGTTAGCTTCCACAACTCGGTCAAATCATAGCAGCTTTCCTATTGAATCAGGTTGTCTGAAGTCTATCTTGGCATTGCATAATATGAAGCATTTCAAGGTTGATGGGTCCACAGCCTTCTGAAACTTGACTCCATGCTTCTTCATCCTTGCCTCCAGCAGGTTGGCAATTGTTTGGAATTCAAAACTACCTTCTGGCAATACAATCTTTTGCCAAACCATTACTGGGGCAGATCTGGTTTTCCTTTGAATACTTTGGTGGGTGGTATCACAAAACAAATGCTGAGCAAACACTTTACCTGTAACTTCCTCATGAGTCATCGCATAATCCTCCTCCTTCTCCTCCTCCTCTGGCTTGACTGCTGCCTCCTGGTCTACTTTTGGAGCCAGGAAATGTATTGCATTGTTGTAACCATTCTCAACATTTGGTATAGAGTTGCAGCTTGTGAAGCTGAAGAGTCCCATTCACCATTGCTTGTATTGAGTGGCGGGTAAAATTCACTCTTCAATATTGAGGTTTTACCTCCAAAGCAGAGCATCATGGTCTTGACTGCTCAGTGTACTATTACACAATGACTTGATAAAAGTATAGACTAGAACCTTTATACTATGTGGGTGGGGTGGAAGAATGGAAAAGACAAGTTGTACAATACATTGTTATTTATTTTCATCATGCAAAAATTTTAAACATAAATGTCCCCATATATGAGAGTAGAGATCCTCTTGCTTCTGATCATAGTTGTACTCGATCCTTGTTGCTGGGCTCAATCCTCTGTGCATGTAGTCGATAAACTCCTGCTGTGGTCTCAGGTTGCCAAATCCAACAAAGTAGTGGACATTGCCATTCTTCTTCTTCACATAGCACACCCAATGTGTGCCAGCTCCATCACTTTGATCTAGGTTGATGATGCCACACTCCCTCCTCAGTGGTCCATTGGCTGGAAGAGCATCTCGCATGAATACTCCTCGAAATTTCTTCAACTTGGAATGGCAGGCATACTTGTAGAGGTCTGCATCTGTTAGTGCTCGGTCAGGTAGAGCAACATTCATCTTTTGCCACCACATTGACAACAACTTACCCCGTTTCCCATCTTCTGATTTCTTAGATAGAGACCTCCACTACTCCTCCTGGAAGTCGCTGTAGTTCTCTTCCTCCTCCTCTGTGCAGCTCTCCCCTTTCTTTATCGTTTAGCTCCTTCTCCAAACTTTGCCTTGGCCTTCATGATGTTGGTTACTGCTAATGCTGCAGCTCTTTCTACCAATTCACAAGGTTTGAAGATGTTGCCACACTCCATGCTAATTCAGCCAAATCTCTGTCTGCTGCTGCTCTGCTCCTTATATCACTATTCCTCGGATAGGCGATGTCATGCAGCTTGCAGGACTGATCAAGTTTGTCAACTGCTCTTAACTGATCCAAAAGTCTCAATCTGTCCACAAGTTTGTTGGGGTCATTATAGTAGACATATTCAATCTGGCTGCCATCTCTTGTCACCATATTGAAAGGTGCTACCAGTCCTGTCCCAGTGACTGTCATATCAGGTTTTTCTCTCACCAGCTCCATGATTGTAGTCCTGTACTTGGGACTATTATAGTTCACAATTCTTCCTTCAGGACTATAGTTAAACCTGTAGACACTGGTCAGGTTCAACACATTCTTAAAGGTTTCTTTGTCAGCAGATGTCACTTTATTGAGTTCAGGTCGTTTCTTGAAGATCAACTCACAAATTCCAGATGTGGCATTAAAGACCCTCTCAACAGTGTCATCATCTGGGTCAGTCAATACAATTCTGTCTCCATCAGGTCCAAAGGTCAGCAGCTTGTTGCCAAGATAGTATTTGTTATGTATAACTCTTGGTCCAAACAACTCATCAAAATTCCCATCTCTGTTGTCCAGTGATCCTTTGACATATTCCACTACACTTGTTTCAGCCAGCTTGGATTGGGCAAAGCTTTCATCAAATTCTTCCTGTGTGGTATTCAACAACGTCTCAGTGTCCCCATCATCATCATTGGCTGGGTCTTCTCCAACTTGCTCATCATCATCAGCTGAATCAACTCCACCTTGCTCTTTTTCCTCTTCATCATCTGAAAATTTACTTCTATCTTTCCACAATTCCCGTCCCACTCTTGAAGTGCTCTCCACAGACAATTTTCCTTCTCCTGTTCCAAATGCTTCCATGATTTCTTCTTCATCTTCTGCAATAGGTGAAAGTATACTGGGTGGGGGCCGTTGTTGTGCCTTGGGCTTTCTTGGCAGATTCAACTGGAATGGGTAAGGCGTGCCGGGTGATGTTGGTGGCATAGGAGATCTACAACTCAAGGATGAAAGAGGATGCATGAGTGGAGGTGCTGGTGCTGGTGCTGGGATACGTTGCTCCATGATAATGTTTTTAATGTTCTTGAGTTGATCGGTAATTGGTTTGAAATGTATGAAGTGCTCCTCTTCCTCCAATGATCTGCCCAGTATAAACTCCTTATGCTTCCTCTCGATGTCACATTGCAGCCGGGCTATCTCCATGATGGTTGGAGCAATGTCTTCCACAGTTTGCTTCTTATACTTCGTGTCCATCTCAGTTAACATATGGTGGAGAAATGATGCTCCTTGAGCTTTGCTCATACTTTTATAGTGTCTGCTCTATATGTTTACCATCTCACAAATAGCTTATAGATAATAGAAACCCTTTGTTCAAGATTTTACACAATTGAGTCATTGGATGGTGGGATGATACTGTTTGCCATTGACTGTTTGAGCCAAAATGGAACATTTATGACTGGCAGAATTGTGGAGCACTAGGGGAGCACTAGGGGCATTAGGGGGAACACTAGGGGCATTAAGGGGAACACTAGGGGCACTGAGAAGTGCACTAGGGAAACACTAGGGGACCAGTAGGGGAGCACTAGGGGCATAAGGGGTAACACTGGGGGCATGAAGAGGGGCACTAGGGGAAAACTAGTGGCATTATAGGGAACACTGGGGCCATTAAGAGGGGCACTAGGAGCACTAGGGGCACACTGGGGACAATAATGGGAGCACTAGGGGCATCAGGGGGAACACTAGGGGCTTTAGGGGGAGCACTAGGTTAGAGTGCACATGCATATGGGTCAGAGTTTCTTGGGGGGACAAAGGTGTGTCATGCTAGGGGGTACCTAAGTGGGTCCCGAACAACTGAGTAATGCTCATGAGTCACCAATCCATGAGCAGACACAACTGGAATGAGAAGGCTGGTGGGCAGGGCCAGTGATGGAAGTAGGAGTAGGTTTGTCTCTTCCTACTCTTTCTCATTGAAACTCTCCATCGGAATTTTTAGAATGAGGGGGTCACTTTTAGGGTGACGGGGGGAAATTTTTTGGGTGAGGGGGTCCATTTTTAGGGTTAGGGGGACCACTTTCATGGCAAGGGGGACCTTTTTTAGGATAAGGGGGCCACTTTTACGATGTGGGGGTACACTTTTACGATGTGGGGGTCCACCTTTCAGGTGTGGGGGACCACTTTTGTGGTAGAGGGGAACGTTTTTAGGAATTGAGGGCCACTTTTAGGGTTAGGGGGCCATTTTTCTTGTGAGGGGGTCCACTTTTCTGATGAGGGGGACCGTTTTTAGGGTGAGGGGGGCTTCTTTCAGGGATTAGGGGGACCACTTTTAGGATGAGAGGTCCACTTTTAGGGCTTGTGGGGCCACTTTTCAGGCAACAGGAACCATTTTTAGGATGAGGGGGGCATATTTTTTGGGGAGGATGACCACTTTTAGGGTGAGGGGGTCCACTTTTAGGATGATGGGGCCACTTTTAGGATGAGGGGAACCTTTTTTATAATGAGGGGGGGCACTTTCAGGGGGAAAAGGGGGGAGGTCAAAGGTCAAGGTTGTTCCAGAATCCTTAACACGTTAAGCACTATACAGGTCCTCCAGCTCCCATACGGATCGCCAGCCTGTGCTATGCTATATGTGTGAAAACGTAGCCATGGTGCTAAATGCTTTCTATGCATTATTTCATCATTAAACACGTTCTAAATAAAATGACTATCTTTTCTCTCCATAAATAGGTCTTGTAAGCATAAAAATCAGTACGGGACTTTGAGGTCCCATATGGCACCAGAATGATGAACTTGATCTTTTATAGGCTTATTACTTCTCAAAAGTCACGTCATATTGCTCGCAGTTGGTTGAAGACAATCGAAATTACATCATTAGCATTTTCATAACAATCCATAGCATATTCATGGAATTTTATTTTCAACTGGAACACATGACACATGATGTTCCTATCGGTAACATACTATAGTATTTACTTTCGAAGTACAAACAAATTATCCAACAACAGCATTGTTACATCTTCCTTCTTCTTTCCTCATCATTTCCCCACTCTCGCATTCATGATTACTAGGCCTATTCTATAATTATCTCAATTGGAACACTTATTCACTTATAACAAGCCTGCAGAAGCAGGTCGTTTCTATTCTTATATAATAACTTTTCCAATTAAATGCTGAAAATGCATCAGAAACGCTGGAAATGCGTGCTATGGAAAATTTAATTGGATACATCCTGTAATATATTATGGAAATGATTGTCAGATCGATTTGAGTGGAATGAGTTATTTTTTTTCTGAAACCAGCCGCCTAGTTGAATTCAATTCTGACAGGCTTCAAACTATATTTCCACCTATGGTAAGGTACTCATGATATACATCTTGATAGTGTCCCGATATTCTTATAAATGCTATCCTATTGAAACAAGTAGTGTGAAATGTCCAGTCTAGAGTCCATATTGCACAGTCTGTTTGCTTGTAAGTTATCAAAATTTTGATAAAATTTCAGGAACTGAGGAAAGGCTTGAGCCCTAAAGCCCTCCATGTTGAGTCACTGGTTATGCATAACATTATTCTCCTTGATAAAGTGTGAAAATATGAAATGCACCAAAACAGATCCTGGGGCACATACTCCCTACAGTCGATTTGCTTGAAATGTCAACAATTTTTGATGATGTCGGGTTCTTGAGGGGGGGGGGGCTGGAGCCCCCTAAGCCCCCCTGGGTGCGCCACTGAGCATTAGACATGTATAGCTTTGGCAAAATCTTCAAAGAAACAGACAAAGCTGAAACAGAAATAGGAAATGTAGAAGATGAAGAACCTGATGATGTAGAAGGAGAAAAATGAGAAGAAGAACTTTAGAAGGCATTGATAATATTATATTATAGTAAACTGAGTGTACCTGCATGGAATTGCACAACCAAGCTTCTCTACTAAGGAACTTCATTTGTATCCTGTCATCATCAATCACCTGAGTGTGATAGGTATCAGCCACAGCAATGTTCAACTTCAATTCTGTATTGAACTCATCCAAATATCTGTCCATCTTGTTGCATCTGTTAAATAGAGAAAAAACAATCCCTTATTTTCAACTGACTTCGAAACAGGAGCTTCTCAATTTGACCTGCTTTTTTTGATGTTTGTATCTCAATTACTTGTTCTATATTGCACAGATTCTGATATGTGGAGCTGATAAACATATAAAGATATGTGGAGCTGACAGATATGGAAGCTGATAAAATTGAAATGAAAGCTGACAGAGCTGATAAGAAATCTGAATCTGAAAAAATGCAACAAAGTCTTCAAGTTTTGTAGAGTAATTTGTGAGATTTAGAATTGAGTTTAGAGAGTAAACTTGATGAGAATATTTCAAATTTGCAATTTGATATAGTATAGCTTGAAGATCAGTTGGCAAAAAACATTTCAGAAGTAAAACTAGATGTTAATAGTTGTAAATAGAAAATTAATGATGTACAGTTTAAATTTATTGATTTGGAAGAAAAATGTAATTTCATCACAAAGTGATTTGTGATGAATGGAATCAAATTAATTTATTCCAGAAAAAGGGAATGATCAATGCTTGATCATATATCAGCGGTGGGAGGAACAGGGATGGGATAGGCTGGAGCCATACATGCATCAGATGGCACAGGTTGAAGGAAGCTGCCCTCTCCAAATCTACCACCATCTATTCAAATACACCTACTCCACACTCCGCCTACACGCCCGCCTATAGAAAGGGCAGAACTGATTTATTCAGTAGATTTGAGCTGGGGCTATTTTGCGATACAAGCAAAAGGCCTGCTGTATTCCAAGTGGAAGTTCACTGGCACTAAACATTGAATACACTGTCACAACGTTCACCTCAACAGCCTTAACTTATTGGAATTGGATGCCCTGGTTCAATGTACAATCATAACATCAAAATAAAATAATAATAAATTACAGAACTAAAATAATGATAGTATTTTGTCAGGAAACATGCATCTTGAGGTGATAAACCTGTGAGAGATGACAATACAAAATTATTAAAGATACAGCTTAGTGAAAAATAGGGGTTGAGGCTGAACAGTTTATTGGAACACATCAGTATTGTGCTGAAGGCTTGAAAATTTAGCAATTTGGGTTCATATATAATCTATATTCTATATCTGAGTCAAAATATTATTCTGAAACTAATGGGTACACTCTTACTCTCATTTACCTTATCTAAGTGATTTGAAAAATATATCCCCATGCTTTCCTCCTATTCCTTTCATACCCTTCCTGAGTCTTGCGGTTACTGACTACATACGTTCAATCCTCTATCTTGAAGTGGTTTCAGACCAGCAAAAAGTATCTATCCCCAAATTTAGCAGTTACAGATTGCAACTGTTTGTTCCTATCCCAATCATAACCTCCTTGAACCCCTTGTGCAGTTAAAGACTGCATGGACACTTTCTCAAACATCTCATTGCGGTTACAGGCATGCAGTGAGCCCCTTGTGTGGTTGCAGACTGCATACATCCTTTCCCACATCTCCTTGTTGCGGTTTCAGTCATGCAGCAAGTACCTTTTACAGTTACGGACTGCCCCTATCTGTTCCTCAACCTTCTTGTCACGGTTACAGACATGCAGCAAGCCCCTTGTGCGGTTGCAGACAGCATTTATCTTTTCCTACATCCCCTAGAAACGGTTTTAGACCAGAAGAGTGTGGCCTCGTTTTCTAACCCCCCCTCACCACTCACTGACTGAGTCTAGTCAATCAGGAGAAAATCCTGGTATCAATTGAATACTACTCAAGAAGAAATTGGGTGTACCTGATAGATTGGCTCCCATTACATGGGGCTCAAAAGAGGTCACAAAGTAGAAGCTACCAGTAGCTTAATCAGACAATCTACCTGATAGATTTGGCGCTCAACACCTGGTTCTCAAAAAAGGTCACAAAAAAAGCTAACAGTAGCTGAATCAGAAAGTATACCTGATAGATGGACACCGCCCTCCAAGTGTGGTTTGGAATTGGTCATGAAAGAGAAGCTACCAGTAGCTCAATCATACAATCTAGCTGACAGATTGACATCCAAAAAGTGTAGCTTAGAGCAGAACACAAAAGAAGAGCTAACAGTAGCTGAACTGAGTGATAAAAACTAGACAGGGCAACAAAGAGTGCAGCAAGCACCCCAGGACAAAGATCCTACAAATTATTTGTCTGATCCAAAAGTATCTTGGATATATAGACTACTTAAAGAAGAAGCAGCAAGTCTACTAGAGGATTAGGAGTTGCCCAACACTGGAGTTCTAGTTGAGCTAAGGAAAAGACTTGTTGAACATCATAGAAAACAAACTGTCCGCAGGACAGCCCCAGCTGAAGCAATGCAACCTGACCAATGACTCCCAGGGAGAGTTTTTTGTGCTGGAGAACATGTTTAACTCCTTCCTCTGCACTCTGTTCTACAACAATGGCTGTAGGGATGATCCAGCCAAGGAATTCCATTCGCTGCTCAACAGCCTGGAGGAAAAGATCAACATGGCCATCTCCAACAAGTTTCTGCATCATGAACCCATCAAATTAAACTTGGTGTCGAAGGCCACCTATTATAAAGGCAGCCTTAATGAGCAGAATCAGGAGAAGGAGGAGTTCCAATATGTGGCCTTCAAGATGCCCAATTATTCAGTGTTCAGCATCATGGAACTCACCTAACCCATCAAAACTGCCTGCCAGAAAATGTTGGAGGAGGAAGACATGTTTGAGGGGAACTCCAGCGAATGGACCCTCCTCAACATTCATGGCCTCCTCATCGGCATCAGCAAGTACTCACCGCTGTGGGGATCATCATCCATCAAGCTCCCTACCAAGATTATAGCAAGGTTGACTGTAATAAACCCAAAGAATGGGGAGCAGCAGTGCTTCAAGTGGGCCATGCTTGCCAAGCATGGTAAAGAAACACATCCAGAGCGAGTCAATGACTGGTACTACCAGCTGACCAACTAGTACAACTTTTCCAGATTGTCTTTCCCCACCACCATCACATTTGAACTTTTCAAGAGGAACAATCCTGGAGTATCAGTAAACGTCTAAGGTGTGGATGCTGACAACAATATTATCTTAAGATGTGTTGGCAAGGCAGTCAAGGCAGATCACATGGATATTCTCCTGCTCTGCAAAAGTAGAACAGCAGATGACAATGGTGATAATGATGGTGATGACCTGAAAGTGGATAGCCACTACTGCTTAATAAAGAACTTTGAAAAGCTGCTGTGAGCCCAGCTGACAAAGTATCATGATTGTATCATCTGCAGATGCTGCTTCACCCACTACACAGTTGCTTATGATGGTGAGCACAGGATAAAGAAGCATGAGAAGTTTTGTGCCACAAACAAGACAGCAAGGAATGTGATGCCCAAGCCCAATACTGGTGGTAGTGCTCAAACTATAAAGTTTGAGAACATCTCAGTAAGTTAAGGTTACCACTTCTTGCCTATGCAGACTTTGAGTGCTTGTTGGAGCAGCCCACTCCTGAGGAAGAGGATGGAGACCCCAAGCGATGGATTGGAAAGGCTACAAAAAATCTCCAAAACCATAAGGCGATGAGCTATTGCCTCTACTTTGTGAGGGATGCACAACAACTCCCCTCATGGCTCACTATCAGCAACCTCATTCCTCAGGACTCAATTGTGTACCATGAGCCAGATGCTGCTGCCCACTTTATGAAGACACCGACTGAGGCTGCAACTGATATTGCAGAAGCCATTGAATGTCAGAAAAAGGAAATGTCCCTGATCTCTGACCGACAAAAGGCAGATTTTGATGCAGCTGAGTTCTGCAAAAGTAATCCAATGACAAGGTTTGGGACCACTGTCATATGACTGGGTTGTGCCAGAGTGTGTTGTGTAACAACTGCAATCTGCAGAGACGTTGTCAAACCTAAATTCCAGTATTCCATCACAATTCCTAAACTATGATAGAGTACGAGAGGTTTCATAAGAAGCCTGCCCTTGAGTGGCCAGTCGGCGTGAGTAGGGGAAACTGACAGTTCTGGTGCAGTTTAACAATAGTTAACTAATGACGGTTAAATTTTAACAGTAGTGAAATAAAGATGATTGAATTTTAACAGAGGTTAACCAAACTCAACCCTCTTTTCTAACCCAATGAGACTCCCCTACTTTAACTCCAACTTTAACAACCCCAAGCTGTACCCACCCAATATAACTGATTCTGAAAATTTCAATTCTCATGTGCAATTGAATGTTCAAATTTGTGCAATTGGATGGTACCATCTTATCCAGCTCACCAAGGCAGTCCAATTTCATGTATCAAACACTATTTTCCAATGACAATTATTGAAATAAAAATATTATCATTAAGTAGATCATTACCATACAAGTAGGGGGGAAAATAACGATTCAGGCTCAATTTTCTTTCACTCAACATAACCCAAACTAACCTAACCCAACCTCCCAGATCCCAAATTTCCATTTTCATGGGAATTAAAAATCATGAATTTTTTTCGACTTTTTAACCCTTAAAGGGAAATTGATTTGGAGGATGTCATCATGTTCAGCTTTTCAAGGCACCGCAAATTCATGTATTCAACATGAATTACCAATGATAATTAATTGGAAAAATGTTAATAAATTTTCCTCTCATGCTCTTTTCAACACAAAAAGACCTCCCATGTTACCAAACCTTACCTTACCTAATGTGGGTATATAGTCCAAGTCGATTCAGTGTAACCTATCAAATCTCAGAAAATTCTCACTTTCACAGGAGTTAGGAGTCACAAAAATATTGAACTATACTGCAAGGTTCTGTTATTTTAACCCTTGAAAGGTGATTGAATTAGGAGATACCATCTTGTGCAGTTTTTCAAGGCACCCCAAATTCATGTAGCAAATACAAATTTCTGATACTTATTAACTAGAAAAATTAATTAAATTATTTTCCACACTCTTTTCCAAACTAACCAACCTATCCCATCCAAACCTAGCCTAACCTGATTCATCCAAACTCAACCTAATATAGATTAAGTTGGTTTGTCCCAAACCAAATTGACCTTACATTTCAGATTCCTAAAACTCCCACTTCCACAGGAGTTAAAAATCACAAAACAATTTCAACTATACCACAAGGTGCTGCTATTTCAACCCTTCAAGGTGAACTTAATGCACGAGTTTGTGCAAATGGGAGGTGGCCACCTTGTTCAACTTTTCAAGGCACCTCAAATTCATGTTCCAAATACAAATTTCCAATAGGTTATATAGGAAATAAGATGAAAACAAGAGGGGGGCTTGCTTCAGAACTACATGCAAGTGTTGGACAGAATTTTTTCCTACACATTGTACAAAAATCAAAGGTCTAATAAATCTGTACCAGGCTGATATTGTCTTACCATTCCACTTTTTTTGTATATATAAAAATGGTTGAAATAGTTTCACTCACCCACAACATCTCATCACCAGTTCAACAGCATAGAATGAACAACAATTGTCTCTTTTTCATATGGAACTCATTCAACAAAATTGATGTGAAAATATCGTTTAAGAGTCTTAAACCAAAAATGATTGATATAATGCTTGAAGAATCCAAAAAATTCCACTATAATATTAAATGGTATGTGAGCTTAACTGTTAAATTGAAGAAGATTTCAGGTGATAAAGAACTGTTTATAGAATCAACATTCCATGAGCAATCGAGGTGTGTAGTCTCAGTCCATGAAAATCTTGATAAATTCAACACACAATGGCAGGAGGTAGAGGGAACAATCATTGGAGGGTTGGATAAATTTACAAAGTTTGGAAGTTGTTGGACTCTAGATATATTCAAGCAATTTAATTTCAACATGCTTAGATACAGACCAATAAGTGGTTCTGGGTCATACATCCCCACCCTAGAAAAAATTATTGATAGAAAAGCTGTCTTAAATGTCAAAAATCAAGATGAGCTTCGCTTTGTCTGGTCTATCCTCTCCTATTTCAACATCACTAAGGAATATCGTGTATCTGCACTCAGAAACTACAACACATGATTAATATTTGAAACTTGTGCTTTCCACTAAAACTGCAAGACATACCCAAATTTGAGAACCAAAACACAGCAATATCTGTCAATGTTATTGCATATGAAGAAGAAAATGACATGTTCCATCCAATTTTTGCATCCCAACACAGAAACAGAGAGCTCACAATCACCCTATTGTTGTTATCATCTAACAAAGAACAAAAACACTACACCCTTGTTGAAAATCTATCCAAACTATTATCACATCTAACAGAACATAATGGTAGAGTAGAAATTGTCTACCACTGTTTCTAAATAATATTCACCTATACAAATGCAAAACATAATTTAGAAAAACACTTTCAATTGTGCTCATCACACAATACACAACACATCAAAATTCCACAACAAAACACTGTTTCAAAGTTCCCAAATAATTTTTCCTACATCCTACCCATACCCTCCACTATAATCTGCATATACATAATCTGCATATCTGTATATTATATGCTGACTTTGAATGTTCAATTAGAGATGAAGAACATGTACAATGTTTTTATGGGCATGTTATAGTTGATGGAAGTGGATCAATTTATTATGGACACAGGATAGTTAGAGCACTTTGAGGAAGAGGGGAACCTTTTTTTGGTAGTTGGGGACCACTTTTCGGTTGAGGGGAACCTCTTTTTGCAATGAGGGGGACTGTTTTTAGGTTGTGGGGGGTCGTTTTTAGGCTGAGGGAACCACTTTTAGGGTGTGAGAAACCGTTTCTAGGATGAGGGGGTCCACTTTTAGGGCGAGGGGGTAACTTTTAGGATGCGGGGGGCAACTTTTTGTATTTTTGGGGTTACTTTTCGAGTGTTGGGGTCCACTTTTAGGATGATGAGGGTCACTTTTCGGGGTTGGGGGGATCTCTTTTAGGATGAGAGGGGCTATTTTTCAGGTGAGGGGCCATTTTTCTGGAGAGGAGGGCCACTTTTCGGTTGAGGGGGCCAATTTTAGGGAGATGGGTACACTTTTCGGTAATGGGAGCCATTTTTTGGTTGAGGGGGGCCAATTTTAGGGAGAGGGGGATACTTTTGTGGGGAGGGGGCCACTTTTCGGGGGGGGGGAGGTCAAAGGTCAAGGTTGCACCAGATCTGTCAAAATTATACTACTAAAAAATTTACTGTTAAAGTTGCTTCCACCTTTTTTCAAAGATTTTCAACAATTGATATCGAATGTGAAACAAGAACTCATTTTGTTAAGAGTATCGTCAGATGTAAATTGTATTGTGTCACAAAGTGGAACAAATATAAAAATAAATATTGAAAAGTTACAATGGAAAGTGTAGTATCAGCGCTGTTGTTATCATAACTTAGCAACTGTTATATATATCTTGTTTGTGTAACATACTTATTAAATGGTTCTTCATTCTACATCTTGTGCTTACTTTACATGGTGTCAGAAGTGACTTAAAAAAGAAAAGATGGTGAAAAGAAAACAGAAGAATGGTAAAGAAAAAGAAGAGAGAGCAGATGGTGTGGATTTCCAAGTGGGTGCATCAGAATCTCAATACCAAATCTCAGCTCCAGAACCGTTTGATTTTAGGAGTCCTACAGACTGGCTGAAATGGATTAGACAATTTGAAAGATTCAGAATTGCCTCAGGTCTGAAATCAGAGTCTGAAGAAAGTCAGGTGAATATGTTGATTTACAGTCTTGGAGACGAAGGTGAGGATATTTTATTATCTTCTAATCTTGATAAAAAGAATCTTCAAATTATGAATTGGTCAAAGGCAAGTTTGAGACATACTTAGGGTTTAAAGTAAATATTGTATTTGAAAGGGCAAGATTTTTCAAATAATGGTGCCAGCTTGATAGTGAGCCAGTAGACAAATTCATTAATGATTTACATATAAGTTAGCACAACAATGCAGTTTTGGGAAATTGCAAGATGAACTAATACGAGATATGATAGTTATTGGAATGTAAAACAATAATTTGTCAGAGAGGTTATAAATGGACGATCAGCTTACTCTAGACAAAGCTATTCAAAAAGCTAGACATGCTGAAAGAATAGAGAGTCAACAAAAAGGAGTTCGAGATCCCAACAATTTGTCATCAGTGGATACTCTTTTTCAAAATAATAAATTCAATTAAAGTGAAGGACCGAAATGTTCATATTGTAGTTTGAACCATCAGCCAAACAGCTGTAGTGCAGCCAATGTGAAATGTTATAATTGCAACAGAACTGGTCATTTTAGTAGATGTTGTAGACTGAGAACTGGACCAACTACACAGAAGTCATGTACCATCTACCAAGTGAGAAATTCACGAATATCCTGTTTTACCTACAACAAAAGTACATAGTTGGACTATAAAAACTGCATCGCTTTCGGATGTACCAAGATTTGTAGTTTTTACCTTTCAAACAGGTAGGAAATTGAATTTTAAAAAGTCAATGGCTGAATTCGATTTGAATAAGTTATATAGCTTTAGAGCATATTTGAATAATGAACATAAACCATATGATAGTATTTTGGAAAACAAACAATTTATTAATGTGATGTATAGAATGTTTTTAGATTTTGCAGGAAGCTATAAAAATTCACAATTAATTCAGAACATGGATGTGAAATTGATTATAAATCTTTTTGTGATAGTACTCCAATTTTGGTTATAGACACTAGTCACCAATCATCAGTTCTAAAGAATTCAATTGATATTAGATTAGACTTTGAGTTTGAAGCTGATGTGCCGGCTTCAACTAGTGCATATTGTATTTTAATAAGTGATACTCTTGTAGAGTATACACTGCTAACATCAATGGTAAGGGAGATACAATAGTTTTTCCACCACTAGAGTGCAGCATTATACTGTATATAAATTGAAGCAGATTGGTTTTATGCCAGTTGATGAATAACCATGCTATTGAGCGGAGCATTGTCATTTTGTGATTGTCTATCAACAATATTTGAGGATTTTCTATCAGTGAAAGAAGACATGGGTGAAATTTGTTCTTTGAGACCTTCAAGGAAGAAGTTGTATACCGATGCTGCAGTACAATGCAATCTGGATAAGGAGGATGATTCTTTGACTGACAATATTTGCAGTTGCTTGGAGGAGGAGGAGGAGGAGGAGGAGTTAGCAAAGGAGGATTCAAATAACAAACATGCCAGGTTTGATGATTCATTTGCTGTAGTTGAATTTCATGGTTTCAAAGATGATTACAATCAGTTTATTGTGGAGGAATTTGCCATGATTGATCTGAAAAATACTTATGTAATTTCAAATTCTCAACCACCATTTCCAAAATCAGACCTATCATGGAAAGCGTATCGTGACATATGCTGGTTACAGTTTTACTATCACAAAATAAAGTAGGAATTTGGTAGTGTCGATTATTCTGATGATATAATAAGATCTTGTCTCAGAAATTATGATAGAATCTATACAAAAGGCAGAGAAAAAGTGGAGTTTTTAAAGAAGTTTCACGATAAAGTCGAATCAATACCAAATACTTTTGAAAGACCAGACTATAGAAAGTTTTCTTCTTGCTGGACTTTTGATGCTTGCAAGGTTCATAATAAGATTGCAGATGGTAGGTGTGCACTATCCAGTGCTAGTCACTGTTTAACATTGCTACTGTGTAAAGCAGAAAAAGGAGTGGAACGGAAAATGGATTATTTGTGTGAGAGAGATGGGATGCGATGTATGAAGGCATGTAAGTTTTACACCAAAGATAATAAACGACAGTATGCATGACAAGGTTTCTATTATAACGGTGAGGAAGTGGTTTGTGTATGGTGTGGATATCAATTGTACTTGCACAAGGCAAGAATCTGCAATCTAACAAGCGATGTTGCTAATCCAGTGAATTTTTCTGTCCTTTTACCACTCATATAAATACTTGAATGTGGTCAGAAGTTTCTTAGTATGGTGTAGTAAGCCAACAGCGTTGCTATGGATCCAAGCAAATGGATCAGATTAAGTGCTGATAGTGAATTGGAATCAAAATTACAAAACTATATTGATTTGTTTGAAGTGTGTGAGGATGTTATTGCAAAAACTGAAGGAGGTGATGTTGAGTTTGCAAAGCAATTGAAGGCGATTTTTCTAGATACTGTGGATATTAATGAAATTAGTGATTATCTACATTATTACAGACCATTGAAATGAAGCATTCATAAACTGTTACAAATTGAAGATCAAGTCTTGCACAATATGTGAAACAAAAGGTTATTGACTGCAATCATGTCAAAACATGTCTGTCCTTGAGGTGAAAATCTTGTGGTGGGGATAGGAAGTATAAAAACTGCAGTCACAACCAGCTTCTTCATCATTCACAGTTTTTTGTTGCAACATGCAGCCACATCAGGATATGCAAGCATTCAGCTTGACTAGATTCAATAAGACATCGAGCAAAGTCATGCCTCTTGTTCAGATATGCAACTTGCTATCTGATTTTCCCTATCAAATTCAAAGAGCGAGATTAGCACATTTGCAATTATGTAAATTCAATAAGCCATTGCGAGCACAACCTTATTTCGATGTATATCTGCCAGAAAGGTTTCTATCTGACTTGAATGAGCATACTTTGGACAGTTTTGATAATCAGAAGTATGTATTGAGGTGTATTCATCAGAAGGAAGGACCATTGCCAATTCTTCTCGAAGATGCAACGAATTAGTCTGCCACCACCAACGTAGAAGAAGAAGAAGAAAATATAATAGGCCTGTTTCATAATTTTGTGTGAAATGGGGAAGCACTAGAACACTAACGCCTGCGCTTCTTACAACATAGATTAATTATCTTCTTGTCAGGTGGAAAGAGAAGCAAATAAGGTAAGTAAAGTATAGGCCTGTTTCATAGTTGAAAATACATGACTCATTTCTTTTCTAAACTATTATGAATATTATTCAATAATAGTTCAATTTAGAAGTGAGATAATCATGTTTTCAGTTTTGAAATGGTGAAAGCAATTTGCTAACGCCCGCAAATTCTTATGGCAGAAAGATGGAGCTAGTTAAACCTGATAGCAAACTATCAAGTTTAATTAAATTCATCCTCCCGCTGGGTGGAAAGAGAAGCATATATAATATTAGGTAAGTATTGTTTTCAATCCAGTATAAGCTTGTTAGAGCTACAGTACACTGCTCTTTTGTGCAAGAGAACAATTAAAAAAAAAACATAACCTTAAGAATGAGTCAATGTTTCAGTTTCGATAAGTTCAAGAAATTATCCAGATTGTTGATTGGTATTTCTTTTGACGAATCCACTAAACTAGCTAATGATGTAACATATTCACAGTATTGTGTAGAGAACCGAATTAATAAGGATGATGATAAAGAGTCCACTACTGTTATCAGTGATCAGTGTAAGAAACATACCAGTTCAAAGTATTCCATTCTATCTGAACTATATAATTTGCTAGATATGATTATTGATGAATGTGCACATTTTCATTATGGTTTAGTACCGATCATCCAATCACCATAATTACTGATTGCGGACAATTATGGTAAGTAATTTTCGATCTGACTGAGCGTAAATGTATAAGAAGGAACACTAATGTTCAGCTTGCAGTTGCAAAATGTCTGTAGACAGGTTCGGACGTGTTTCACATGTTAAACATATTATTGATAGTGGAAAACAAACAGATGAACTTAAGAAAACAATTTTGAATAGATCAAATTTTGATGAAGAAAAAACAGCTTTAGTTACAACTGAATATCTTAATTGAAGTTTGAAAATAATCACCAAAGAAGCAAAGAGGCAAAGAGAAAAATTGCTTGGTAAAGATGAGTTCAATAAAGAGGAAAAATATAATTTACTGAGTAAAACAGAGTTCAAAAATGAGAGAGAAAAACTGGTCAGTAGAGAAGATTTTAAAAAAGATAATTTACTGAGTAGAACAGAGTTTTAAAATGAGAGAGAAAAACTGGTTAGTTAAGAAGAGTTTAATGAAGATAACTTACTGACTAGAACAGAGTTTAAAAATTAGAGAGTAAAATTAATTAGTAAAGGAGTGTTTAATAAAGAAAAACAAGATAATTTGCTGAGTGGAACAGAGTAAGAAAGCACAAAATGGAGATGAAATGGTGGTAGCTATCACACGCAGCTAAAGCTGTCAGCTCGCTGATAGATTTTGGCTAGTATAAATCAAGTTCACGTTCATTCAAAACAGGAATAATAGATTGCCAAAGGCGGCAGCGTTTCCGCAGAAGACGGCAGCATCTACAAGCAAATCAAATCATGCCTCTCACCAAATATGGTGGTGGTGGTGGTAGTGGTAAGATCAACCACTTCTCATGATACAAAGGCATAATTATTGCAAATAGGCTCAAGACCGCAGGCGGGGAACCGCGCTCGGGGTGGCGCCCAGATCAGTTGCTAAATAAAATGGACGTTTTTCCCTTTCCCAAACAAAACCGGTTCCTCACTCCAACATGTGCAGCCAATGACGTGCGACCTAGGTGTCTACAAAATAGCTGATTCTCCCCACTTCAGGGGCGTGGTCTCCTCCCATTGGTCAGGGGGCGTGGCTTAATTAATACTGCTCTCCTATTGGTCAGGCTGAACCCACAAGTAATCACTACTTCAGCAATTATAGTAGTTCTTGTCAAGATGCCTTCCTTGTGGTCATGGTGGGAACAGTGCTTACAATCTTTCCCACAGGGTCTCCTTGAAAGAGCATCTGCATTTTCATGACTGATCCCTGCTCAATGATCTGATTCAAAATCGTACTCCTGGAGTCATTAAATCCAGCATGCCACTTGTCCTTCAGGAGTTTTAAACTGGAGTAGCCACTCCAGTGCTGCATGACCTGTCCTCAGGAGAAAATGTCTTCCATAAAGATATTCGTGGAAGTGTCCAAAAGCCTTAACCACTGCTAGAAGCTTCTGGTGGGTGACACAGTAGTTGAGCTAAGGTTTTGACAGGACTTTTCTGAAATATCCAATGGCCTTTTCCACTCCTTCCTGCTCCTGAGAAAGTACTCCTCCAATGGCCACATTACTAGCATCTGTATCCAGGATGAATTTTCCTTCTGCCTTTGGGTAACCAAGGATGGGGGCATCAACCAGTGCTTGCCTCAGCTCATCAAATGCATGTTGACAGTTCTCATCCCAAACATAGCTGCACTTGTCCTCAGTCAACTTGGTCAGAGGTTTAGCAATATTGGAGAAACCCTTCACAAACCGCCTATAATAAGTGCACAGACAAAGAAAGCTTCTCACTTCATGCTTGTCATGTGGAACTGGCCACTTGGTTACAGCCTCTATTTTCTCTGGATCTGGGGCAACTCCAGCATCAGACACAACATGTCCCAGATAGTTGACTTGCTTTCCAAACAGGTTGCACTTTTTTGGATTCAGTCTCAGATTTGCCTGCCTCAGCCTCTGGAATACTTGCTCCAAATTGTGTAGATGATGACTGAAGGACTTTCTCAGAACAATTATATCATCCAAGTAAACTAAACAGGTCTCCCAAAACAATCCTCCCAACACACCCTCCATTAGCCTCTTGAATGTAGCTGGAGCATTATGAAGCCCAAATGGGATTACCTTTAACTGCCAAAGACCTTCACCTATCAAGAGGGCAGTCTTTTCTTCATCTTCAGGCTTCAAGCCTTCTTGCCAATACCCACTCCTGAGTCTAGTGTTGAGAACAGTTTACAACCCTCAAGGCTGTCTAATGTGTCATAAATCCTTGGCAGAGGATAACTGTCCTTCTTGGTGACATTATTCAGCAATTGATAGTCTATGCAGAATCTCAACAATCTATCTTTCTTCTTTATCAGCACCACTGGAGAAACCCAAAATCTGTTTGAAGGTTCTATGATGTCATCTTCTTCCATTTCCTTGATGACTTCCCTCGCTTTCTCCCTCTTTGCAATCTCCATGGATTTTGACATATGGGCCTAGCATCACCAGTTTCTATTGCATGCTGTACAATATTTGTTCTTCCTTTTGGACCTGCCCCAATTTCGAAGACATCCTAGTATCTGGTGATGAAGTTTTTCACTTTGGTGGTCTGCTCAACTATAAGGTCCTTGCAGGTGGTAGAAGTGAATTCCTGAAGTTCCTTTGGAAGTCCTTCGTTCACTTGCTGAGACTTCTGGATCTGTCTCACCACTGATGAGGCTGTTGAACAGTGTCCAAGCATGCTTCCTCCTCTTTGAGTGATCTTGTAGTCATTTACATTCATCATGCATACTGGAAACTTGTTGCTGGTCCAAAATAAAGTTCTTGCCAGTAAGACTCCTTGATGCAAGTCGTCCTCTTTTCCTGCTGGTTCCAATAGTGCACTCTGCCCTTTCTCCATATCATCCTGTATTCTCCCATAGGCCACCTGGCTCCTTGCTGATAGGGTGATGTCGGTGAGTAACAATACTCTGCTACTGCTTGGCTTTCCTGGGTGAAGTGTGACTTCTTCTCCAATTACAACAGTTTTCTTATTCAAGTCCAACTTGAGACCAAACTTGTTGAAGAAATCACTCCCAAGTATTACATCTTCTTGTATATCTGCCACTAACACTTTATGCTTGAAGTTACTGTCACCAACTAGGAGGGTAACAGCTGTCTCCCCAAAAACTGTAGCAAAATCCCCTGTAGCTGTACAGAGTGTCCACCTTGTTGACTTGATTTTCTACTTATTACAGACTGCACTCCTATTCAGGATGGTCATGGTAGCTCCTGTACTAATGAGTGGTTGACTTGCTTGTCCATCCACAATGCCATCTATATACAAACTACTTCTGCTGCCAGCAAGAGATGCCACTTCTGCTTTTCTTACTGGGGCCTTCTGCGTGTGGGTTGACAGCTGCCCCTCTCTTTCAACCCTCTTTAGTTCACCTGCTCCTTCTCTCACCTGGTTTGGTGGTACACTTGCTTCTAACATGTCCAATTTTTCCACATGTCCAACATCGAACCTCCTTCTTCCAGGACCTGTTCAACTATCTTCTGGATTGTGCTTGCATCCATGACTTCAGCCTCCATAGCCTACCTTAGAATGGCCTGGTACTGACTGCCAAACTGCTTTAAATTCCAATGTCTGGGCCAAAGCATCATTCAATGTCTTGGGTCTCGCTAGATTGATGGACTGCTGGGTTTCTGATATTCTCAATCCATTTAAAAATGTTTCTACTACAATACTTTTTTATGTGTTGTCATCAGCAGATAGATATGCAGTCCTAACAAGTCGAGCGATGTCAGCCTCAAGGAAGGGATTCATTGGGCCTCTGCACCCTATTATTGAGCTGTGATTGGTACAACTGTTCCAGGTGTTTGTTGTCAAATCGCATCTCCAGGCGTCTCCACAGCTCACTGAAACTCCACTTCTCAGCTGATGATATTGAGTGAACAATCGCCAATGCTTCACCTCGGAGGTTCAACCTCAGAACATAGGCCTTAGTTGCTGGTGACCACCCCTGGAACTCAGATGCTGACTCAAACAAGGTTTGGTAGTCCTCTAAAGGTGTTTTTCCATCATAGGTAGGCAGTCCAGTGTGCTGAGGTATAACTACTAAATGTTTCTGGAGATCTTCCTCTTTAGCATCCATCATTGACTTTTCTGAGATGACTATTTCAGGAAAATTTGAAGTTTTACTTACTTCTTGGTTGCTGCTTGAAGTTCCAATGCCACACTCCAGCTGCTTAAGTCAACTTTCTAAAGTTTACAAGTCTTCCTTCACTTTAGTGACTTCTTGATTCATAGAATCAGCAAGATTTTTCACCTTTTCTTCCATTGCTTCTTGTAATGAGTTAACATTTTCTTGAAGCTCGCCTTTCATAGATGTCAAATTTCCCTGTAGTTTGCCTTCCAATGATGAAATATCCTCTTGTAGCTTACCTTCCATTGCTGTGAAGTTTTGCTCCATGGCTGCCATGTTCTGCTGTATATTCTCCTGGAGCTCGCCCTTCATGGATGTGAATGATGAAATCAGTTTCATATCTGAAGTCTCGAAGAAGTATGTAGCTGGGTCTTCTCCTTCTGTCACTAATGCCTCACGAAGACAGTCCTGTAGATTATACTTCTTTCCAGATGTTTCTAGATCACAGTCCTCTAATTTGGGTTTGAGATCGGCCACTTTCAAGTCACACAATGTAATTTTGCCAGCCATTATGTCTAAAATAATGCTGGCAAACCCTTAATTTATCACTCGCACTCTATTTATACAAATAATCACAACACTCACTGATTAGTAATGCCTTACAGAAAAATAGGCAATTAAAAACAGATAAATCGATATTGATCAACTAATAAAGAGATTTCAATAAACTACAAAAATCAATCACTAAAAGTTGAAAGGCCTATCTAATATTAAATAATAACTGTACAATAAACTGTCCAATAATATTTAATAAGAAATTTCAAGGAAGAACAATTAACCTATGTAGCACTAGACCATAATACAATAGAAACTATTTAGTAGCTCACTGGTATGAATTATCACTATAGGCACAGAGAAAGAATTATTATCACTATATAGAGACACAATATATAGAACTGACACAACTTGTTTATCACAACAAATCTCAAACAAGACTGAACTAATTTACAAAAGTCTCCCTCTATTTATAT
Organism: Conomelus anceps; assembly: GCA_948455865.1. Lineage (NCBI taxonomy): Eukaryota > Metazoa > Arthropoda > Insecta > Hemiptera > Delphacidae > Conomelus > Conomelus anceps. The sequence continues at coordinate 167,509,682 of OX418216.1, forward strand.
CATTTTCCATAATTGAGATATCTCTGGATTTTCCTATCATCTTCTAAATAAGGAAACTTGCACTTTCCACAAGATTTGATAAGATTCCATTAATGTCTAATCAAACAACTAGAACATTCTACAAAGTAAGAAGTAAACACCATTAAAGTTTCAGAAGCCAAGTAATTAATTGCTTAGAAGTAAACATTTATGTAGCAGATAACACAGAGAACGACTTCTTTCTCACTACAATATGAATAGCTCTAACCAGTTTGATTGATTAAATCGTGAAACTCTTTGTATTTTTGTTTATTTCATATGTAATCTCATGTAAAGTTTCAAATTTTTGTAGTGTGGAATGTAGTTTTTATTATTTTCAAAGTTTGTAACCAATTTCTCCTATCCACCAGATGGTGTTGTGGCTTTTATGGGTGCAAGTGGATATTGGTTGTGTATATCATGTAGACCTTCTGGATATTCAAGATCGACTTTTAGGAAGTAGCCAACATGTGATTTATCTGAAATTTTTGTAACATCAAGATTTTGAATTTGCTCACTAGATAACCACTTGAATCCAGAGTGTGGCAATGATTCACTTATGCTTTCACCATATTAATTGTTTGCATCAAGGTAGATTATGAATGTATTTTTGAAACTTTTTTCATATGTAGATAAATATTGGACTTTTTCATAGCGTTTGGGGATTACACTTGGACCTCCATGGATGCCAGACTCCACAAACAGGTGCATGTCTGGATCACTCAAAAGTTCAAGCTCAATACCTGTGTATTTGAACATCGCATTGTATGAATAGTGTGGAAGGGAATAGACATGGGATGGGTTGAGACTGTAGGTTTTTAGAAACGTTGATCTGAAAGATTGTGATACTTTGGCGAGTGAGAGTATATTGGTGGTTAGGTAGAGATTGTGGAATTGACCAAGATTTTTCAAGTTCAATGCACTCCAAACAGTTTTGATAGTCATTCTCACTTACATCTGAATCCCACTATTACATAGCTTACTATGGAAATTCACAAGGAAAGTTTATTGCACTTTTCAGAGTTCCTCAAAACAATATATTCATATGGATAGATTTTTTTTCAAGAGTAAATTTGTATTATTGGGAAAATGTGCTGAAATCAATTGGGAATCATTATTCTGTTATAACATGTTTTCTGCCAATTTTGGAAGAGATGAGTTCAGAAATTGAAGTGAATCAATAAATCTTGGTGTTATTGAGTGTTATAGAAATTATCTTTTCACTTGTCCTTGCCATACAAGTAATTCTCTTTTCATATTTATACAGTGATTGAACAATGAAGTGGGAATTGTAATTGGTGAAATTGTAAAAAATTACAGGAATGAATTCTACTTGCTTTGCATCAATATTGCATGATTGATTTGTGGCTTCAATATACTTTCCAGTTGAATGGGAGTGGTGTCGACCATGATCAAACAATAAGCTTTTATTACAGAGGCAACACACATCTACCATTTCAAATTTGCTTTCTTTTTCTGCTGTTTTCTGCATTGGTGCTTGCCTTCTCAACTGTTCTTTCAACTCATTACCATTCTTATCTAATTCATCTAGAAACAGTTCTATCAAATTTGAAGATTCTGATAGGGTAGATGCTCTAACTATCTTGTGTCCATAATGAATTGATCCACTTCCATTAACTATAACATGCCCATAACCACATTGTATATGTTCTTCATCTCTAATTGAACATTCAAAGTCAGCGTATATGGTGAAGGGTGTGGGTAGGGTGTAGGAGAAATTTGGAAACTTTGAAACAGTGTTTTGTTGTGGAATTTTGATGTGTTGTGTATTGTGTGATGAGCACAATTGAAAGTGTTTTTCTAAATTATGTTTTGCATTTGTATAGGTGAATATTATTTAGAAACAGTGGCAGACAATTTCTACTCTACCATTATGTTCTGTTAAATGTGATAATAGTTTGGATAGATTTTCAACAAGGGTGTAGTGTTTTTGTTCTTTGTTGGATGATAACAACAATAGGGTGATTGTGAGCTCTCTGTTTCTGTGTTGGGATGCAAAAATTGGATGGAACATGTCATTTTCTTCTTCATATGCAATAACATTGACAGATATTGCTGTGTTTTGGTTCTCAAATTTGGGTATGTCTTGCAGTTTTAGTGGAAAGCACAAGTTTCAAATATTAATCATGTGTTGTAGTTTCTGAGTGCAGATACACGATATTCCTTAGTGATGTTGAAATAGGAGAGGATAGACCAGACAAAGCGAAGCTCATCTTGATTTTTGACATTTAAGACAGCTTTTCTATCAATAATTTTTTCTAGGGTGGGGATGTATGACCCAGAACCACTTATTGGTCTGTATCTAAGCATGTTGAAATTAAATTGCTTGAATATATCTAGAGTCCAACAACTTCCAAACTTTGTAAATTTATCCAACCCTCCAATGATTGTTCCCTCTACCTCCTGCCATTGTGTGTTGAATTTATCAAGATTTTCATGGACTGAGACTACACACCTCGATTGCTCATGGAATGTTGATTCTATAAACAGTTCTTTATCACCTGAAATCTTCTTCAATTTAACAGTTAAGCTCACATACCATTTAATATTATAGTGGAATTTTTTGGATTCTTCAAGCATTATATCAATCATTTTTGGTTTAAGACTCTTAAACGATATTTTCACATCAATTTTGTTGAATGAGTTCCATATGGAAAAGATACAATTGTTGTTCATTCTATGCTGTTGAACTGGTGATGAGATGTTGTGGGTGAGTGAAACTATTTCAACCATTTTTATATATACAAAAAAGGTGGAATGGTAAGACAATATCAGCCTGGTACAGATTTATTAGACCTTTGATTTTTGTACAATGTGTGGGAAAAAATTCTGTCCAACACTTGCATGTAGTTCTGACGCAAGCCCCCCTCTTGTATTCATCTTATTTTCTATATAACCTATTGGAGATTTGTATTTGAAACATGAGTTTGAGGTGCCTTGGAAAGTTGAAAATCTTCCTTCGAGGGTTAAAATAGCAGCACCTCGCAGTATAGTTCAAATTTTTTCTCAATTTTTAACTCTTGTGAAAGTGGGAATTTTAGAGATTTGATGGGTTACACTGAATCGACTTGGACTATATACCGCATGGTGTTGCTATACCTAAGTTAAGTAAGGTTAGGTTTGGTGAGGTGGAAGGTCTTGTTGTGTTGGAAAAGAGCATGAGAGGGAAATTTTTTTTTCTAATTAATTATCATATAATTTGTGTATGAATTTAGGGTGCCTTAAAAAGCTAAACAAGATGACCCCCTCCAATTCAAGAGTCCTTCAAGTGTTGAAAAGTCAAAAAAATTTCGTGATTTTTAACTCCCATAAAAATGGGAATTTGGGATCTGATAGGTGAGGTTAGGTTTGGGTGAGTTGGAATAGGTCAGGTTGTTTTAGGTTATATGGTAATGATCTACTCAATGAAAATATTTTTATTTCATTGATTGTCATCTTAAAATGGTGCTTGATACATGAAATTGGACCGCTTTGGTGAGCTGAATAGGATGGTTTCATTCAATTGCACTAATTTGAGCATTTAATTCTATGTGAAAAAGGAAATTCCTAGAATATCTTATATTGGGTGGGTACACCTTGAAGTTGTTAAAGTTAGAGTTAAGGTAGAGGAGTCTTGTTGGGTTAGAACATGGGGTTGAGTTGGATTAACCTCCATTGAAATTAAACAGCCGTTATTTTAATACTGTTAAAATTTAACCACCATTAAAATTTATTCGCTGTTAGTTAACCATCGTTAAACTGCACCAGAACTGTCAGTTTCTCCTACTTGCATGGTAGAGACACATCGCAAAGGGGAATCACCTTAGTCACTTCCCCTACTCTGGCTTGTAGCGTTCTCTGTTAGAAACAAACGAACGTTCCTCTGTAACTAACCGGTCTAGACTGAGCTGCTTGCTTCCCTCACTCCAAATTTTCAAGTGTTGCCATTTAAACATGATGTGGCTTGACTTTTGCCAGGCTTCATATGATACCCCATGCACGCTACTCACCATATCATTCCTCATCTTGGATCTGAAAAATCTAAAATTTCAGTTATCCCTAACACATCAGAAAAATATGTCTCATTCACCGAAAACATCTCAAAGAGTCTCCATCTGAGATTCATCAACACATTCTGGTTCACATCCAACAGTCTTGACAACCTGGTGATGAGTTTTGTCAAGACAGCTGAGAATGCCTCTGATATCTCCAACATATTAGTGCACACCTCTGAAATTGTAAGAGATGCAACTCCCTCCAAAAGAGGCATTTTATAGTGAGCTGATGGATTATGGTATCAGTGACAAAGACTATGAACATGCTCAATGTGTCTGGCACCGGTTCAGATGTAGCACTCTGGGAGAGTACAGCAACCTCTACCTTGAAACAGATGTGCTCCTGCTGGTGGACGTATTTGAAAGCTCCAGAGATGTGTGCATGAGAACATATGATATTGACTGTGCCCATTTTTTCACATCACCAAGCTTCTCCTTTGATGTCATGTTCAAACATACGAAGGTTGAGCTGGAGCTTCTGACCAATTACAACATGTACATGCTTATTGAGTGTGGCATCAGAGGAGGCATCACAACCTGCATTCACTGCCATGCTATTGCCAACAACCAGTATACTGGGGCGCCTGTGGATTTAGAAAAACCAACATCTTACCTTTTGTACATAGACACGAACAACCTGTATGGCTGGGCAATGAGCAATCCACTTCCTTGCCAGAAATTCCAATGGATGGGCAAGGAGGAACTGGGGACAGTGACCAGGGATATTTCAGGTGTTGGAGACAGGCAGCGAATGAGATATATCCTTGAGGTTGATGTGGAGTATCCTGCTGAACTGCACAATGCTCACAATGAGTTTCCATTTTTACCAGGAAACCAGAAAACACAGAAATCAGGCCATTTTTGCCTGATGACAACACTGAACTCACATGAATGTTACATCTGCCACTACCGCCTTCTTGAACAAGCTGTTCAACATGGTTCAAGAATAACCAAGGTCCATCAAGGTGTGAGGTTCAAGCAGGGAGATTCCCTAGCTCCCTACATCCAGCTCAATACCAGTCTTAGACAGTTTAATGAATTGTTTTTTGGCTTGTATAACTTCACCATCATAAGTTTGTTAAATTCATTTTATTAGTTCCCTATCCACAATTTTTCTATTATCTATTTTGATTTTAACTTATTCCAATACATTTCTTATCTGAATAATTTCATCCGTAATCCAATCCTCTTTCAATTTCCTATTATTTTGTGACTTCATACATGATTGTTCTAAAGGACTGGTCATTTGCATGTGACTGAGAATATATTATGAAACTGTGTAGACTGATCATTAACATCTGACTCATCATAGACAGATGACTATGACTCTCCCTTCAAAGAATTAACCTGTTCACTTATATTTCCCTGAGAGCAGCAGGAACATAAAAAGGCATCTGCCTGGTTTTGAATCAACCAGAAACATGAGCAAATTTTGCGTGAACAAACTGTGCAGTATGGTCTGACAACAAAGTGTGAACAATCTGCTCAACATAGGATTCAACATTAATATTTGTAACTATGTTGTCAATGGCTGTCCTATTATTACTTGTTATTCTTGTTGGCTCATCAATTGTGTGATGTAAATCAAACTGATGTTGGTTATCAATAAACTTTCTGTAATCAGAATAATTATTCAGAACATTCATTCGATAATCGCCAGCAACAATAATTTTATCAGAAACCATTTTAAAAATAATTGTATCAAACAATATTCCAAGCCCCTCAAAAAATACACTGGTGTCTCCACTTGGAGACCTTTACAGACCTACAATGATATAAGAGTCACTACCAATATCAAAACTAAGGCCACACACTTCAATATTTCTAGTGCTGCATGAGTCATCAGTATTCAGTTGAGTGAACTTTGAACCTGTAATATCTGAAAACCTAGGACTAACAAATATAGCTACACCTTCTTTTCTCACATCGACTCTGCAATAACTAATGACAAGAAACATGTTATTGATAATGAGAGACTTATTTCAAAATTCAAATTCAAATTCAAATTCTTTATTTGCATATTCATCTGTATACAAGATTACATTGCAACAAATATCTGCATTGCATTATAAATATTACAAAATAAAATAAATAAATAATAATGACAATAAAAATGATATTATCAAGTTAATTTTAAAATAAATCCCATGATAGAGATTAACACAATGAAACTTTTTTTTAATTCTATGGCAGCTTCCATGTCTTGTCCAGATACTCTTCAACTGAGTAAATAGCTTTGTCCAAAAGATAACTTTTAACTTTATTTTTAAATTGTGTTATTGTTTGGGGCTTTTTGAATTCATCCAGTAATCTGTTAAAAAACTTTACTGCTCTGTACAATGCACCTCTCGAATTTTGTTGACCTGTGAATAGGATAGAATAATAGATTTTGCGCTCTTGTTTCCCTGAGTGATTCATTGGATTTTTTAAGTGAGTTGAAGTTCTTGAAGGCTATTATTAGAAGTGAGCTAATATAAATTGAAGGCACATTCAATATTTTTTCACTTAAGAAGGTGTCTCTGCAGGGATGCGACCATCCCAGACTAAAGATACGCCTTACAATATTTTTTTGTGCCTTAAAAACTCTATCCAACTGAGATGAGGTGCCCCAAAACGCTATTCCGTATCTCAACAAACTCTCGAAATAGCCCCTATATACATCCATTAGGACCTTCAGGCTACACGTATCCTTCAAGACATTAATTGCATATGAGGCTGAACTCAGCTTTTTCAATAATTGATCAGTATGACAACTCCATGACAGTGTCTCATCAACAACTATGCTGAGAAATTTGGTGTCTGTTTCTACTGAAATCCTAGAATCTGGACCATCTATTTCAGCTCCATCCAAAGCTCTTAAGGAACATGAGGACAACCGAAAATTAACTGTGGTCGTTTTTGATTAATTCAATATGAGTCTATTAGCCTCAAACCAAGTATAGCAGTCTTTCAAAGCATTGGACAAATTTAAGACGAAATTGTCATAACCACATTTATTAAAACTTCGAGAAACTAGTTTTGGTTGTTACACCATTATCAATCTCAATCAAACTGAAGACTAAAGTGCAGAGAAGCCTTATATATACTGTACATGGAATGATATTATTGGCTAAGAGGGAAAGAGGTTGACCTTAATCGGACGTTGTGATTGGCTGTCAAGTAAAAATACGAGTCAAATCAATAACTAAACAACAAAGAAGAAAAAAAATTTGTAATAAGGCTAGAACATATAGAAGCTCACTGAAATGCAATCAAGGTCAACTAAGAAATACATGTAAGAACTGCTTTTTAAATGTAGGCTGGAATTATAATGAAACCAAGTTAGTTGTATTGAATTGGTTAAAATAAATTTGGTCATTTAAATTAGTTATGGAATCGTTTTTTTACCAACTTAGTTATCTCCAAAGCTTCTAAAATGTTCAATTGTCTGCCTTTACCAATCAAATGCAGAAATTCAACATTTTCTTCAGCCTTGAACTTGTGCCCATTATTGATGAGATGTTCTGCAAAATTTGAATCTCCTTCTTGGGTTTTCCATTCCCTGATATGTTCATTTACTCTACATTTGAAACTTCTACCAGTCTGACCCACATATCAAGCATTACAATCATTGCAATTCAATTTATAAACCCCACTTTTATCCCAGACATCAATTTTGTCTTTACTAAACTCGAATAAGTTCTTTAAAATTGGTTTGCAATTAATTACTTTCCTCCATGCCCTGTAGTTTACTTTTTGACACTTTTTTGATATTTACTTTGAACTTAGTAGAATACTTCATTAGAACCTTATAGGAATTAATCAACTAAATTGAATATTGTGGAAAATACGAGAATTTCTTATCTGTTTGTTTAGAGTTCTATGGATCAGTTTGGAAGGGTCTCCATTTCTCTAGATCAAACAAAACCTATTTAAAGCAAGCGCATAAACAAAAGTTAATTAGTCTTGTTTGAAATTTGTTGAGATATCAAGTGTCAGTTGTGTGATGATGATTGTCATACATTGTGCCTTATTTAGTAAGATTTATTTTATCATTATATTCATACCAGTGAACTCTACTCATAGCTATTATTGTATTACAGACTTGTGCTACATAAGTTTAATCGTTATTTTTAGATGTTTCTTCTTGAATCACTGGGACAGTTTATTAAACTGTTATTATTTAATATTAGATCAGCCTTTCAACATCTGGTGATTAATTTTTGTACAGCTCTTTATCAGTTGACCAATTTCGATTTTATCTGTTTTTCATTGCTTATTTTGTGTAAGACATCACTGACCAGTGCGTGTTGTGGATTATTTATGTAAATGAAGTGCGAGTGGTGGATTTAAGTGTTGCCAGTGTTACTCTTGAAATAGAACCCATAACAATATATTTGTTATTTTCGTTAATTATTCTGGGAGCACTAGTATAAGCATCTACTTGAGCTACTTGCCTATTTCTGTTTATTACATCCCACACTGTTGATTTGAAGTGCACACTATTTTAAAAAATTTTAGCTGTTCTCTTACACTTTGATTTTTTCACTTCTTTTGAATAGTTTTCCTTTAAAGCTTCGTAATTATCTTCACTTAACATATCTCTAGATAATTTGAATTCATCATATGCATCTTCAACCCTATTTATTTTTGCAAGAATATAATCAATCCACTCTTCGATTTTGTCCAATTTGTTTATACAGGTACTTTTTCAACTGGATAACCAATAGTAATATGGAACCTTGAAATAATTATCAAACTATCATATTTGTTTTTTGAACTTCAGCTATTGTAAACCCTTCTCCAGTTTCTTTGTAGCAGATTCTGCTTCAAACAATTGATATTCCCCTGTTCACATTGTTGAATTTCCTTTATTACTCCACTCTTCACAATTTTGATTTATGGCCTTGTAACCCTACCTCTAAGATTTGATAGTCATGATCAGATTGTTCCGAGCCGCCTTATCTCGTTTCACAGTATTTGTAAGGATGTTATCAATAATTATTGATTGTGATATTCTTGTGACTCTTGTATATTCATGAACTTCTATTTCCAAGTAATTAATGTAAATAATATCCCTCAAATCTTCTATCATTTTATTCTGTCTTGCAGTCTGTATTGAAATCTCCCGCTTCAATAACGTTTGTAAAACGAGTAGTAGTAGTATCTAAAATCCTATTGAAAAATTTGCAAAAATTGTTTCAATCCCAATTTTGTGTTCTTCAAATACCTAACACTGCTACTTCGAAATTATTGCCAATTTTCACTCTCAAACTAGTAATTTCTAAATCTATTTTTACTGCAAATCTCTCTAGATATTCTGAATTAAATGTTTGCATATTCCTAGCATACTCAGTGAAGATTCCTACTTCCCCCACTCCAATGAGATGCCCTGCTTTCATGAAGAAAAAATTATGCTAAATTTAATAAAGAGTTGTGGAATTTTACTTAGTTAATCATCTTTTCGTTTTTGTAGATTTTCAGTTATTGTGACTTATATGTTATATTCATTGGCTTATTTGATTAATGTTTAGGAAAGATGTCTATAAGAAATTTCTCATGTTTTCAAAGTTGAAATATTCAGCTAAAATGCTTAAAAAACTAATTTCAAAACAAAAAAAAGGAACCGACTTCACTGAAATGATACTCAAAAATTAAGTACTAAGAAGTTCAAAATTAAGTATCACTTTGAACTGAGAAATTTTTAAATTTAAAAAGTAATCTTTCAAAGTCAGTGCCAAATATTCTATGAAGCTTTCAAAAGAAATGTCAGTTATATTTTGGAGGTTTATGAAGAATTTGTCACAGACTTCAAAATAAAGTGAACACTATTTCAAACACTTTAGTACAACATGAATATTTTATTTTTTAGTATTACTTCATTGCAGTCGGTTTGTTTTTGTTTCAAAATTTGTTTTATAGACTATAGACATCAAATAGCCTGATACATTATATGTATTATATATGTATAAAAACTGATTGTATGATTATTAAAATCATGATTCATTTCAATGATATCAATATGAGACTAATCACAGTAACTGTGAGGAACTTACTTCACAAACTTGAATGCCTCATCAATTTTCCCAACTGGCTTAGAGCCGACTCGGATATCATATCCCTCAGAGCTGATCAATGTTTTGAATACTGTGGTGGGAGTCAGCTTGAATTCTATGTCGCTTTTTTCACTGAAAACAGATGAATAGATTATTGTTGATACCAAACTATGTGACCTATTATGGTTTTTAAAAATCAAATTCACTTTGCCAAATAGTCCTTTTTCCATACAAAAATAAAATTCATAGTGGAACTGAATCCATTTGATATTAAAGAGAAGTTGCACGAATGGCAAATCTGCTGAAAATCTGTCAACACTGAAAAATACAATATTCATCTTGAAATCACACTCGATCCACTTAAGATGTGCATCAGGTACTGCAACATTTATTTTGCCTTGATAAAGTACAATAGCTGAAAGGCAACAATATACAAGACATTATTTGTGTGAATATTCATTTATAATCAACATAAAAGAATTTTAGTCCATCACAAAGCTACAAAATGAATGTAAGCTAGGTAAATAATAACATCTTGTGACAAAACACACCTGGCTGCACACTTGGAATATTGAAAATAACAATAAAACATTTTTATAACTCTGCACAGCATCTTAGGAAGGCAGCTTCTCTTTTGCAATCTGTTTTTTGCTGCATTGGCATATATATACATATTTTATAATTTTTCGTAGTTATTTTTCAACATGTCATTCATAAATTAAGCCAACTGTATCACTGCTTCTAGTTTTAGTTCAATTGATAATGATTGTGTAACTGGGGAGCAGTTCTTTAGCCATATGTAATATGTTCATGTGTGATACGGTTGGCAGGACTGCCAGATACAGTTTGAGTGTGAATTTTCTCTACTAATTTTTGTCAAAATTCGAAGTAATTTGTTGTTTATTTGGAATCAAACCATTAGAATCGGTAATATTACATCTTTCTGCAAGTGCACATACCTGGAAAGTTCCAAAGCTGTGAGTAATAGTAGCTACGGTATATTAATGTTTTGATCATACAAGGTGACACGTTTTTTCATTTTTGGACAATAGAGTGATTGGATTTATTCTTGTGCTGGTTTGAATCAGCTGTATTTTACTAATGGTACAAACACAACTGTTCTGAATTCATGATTACTACGGATAAACACCAGCTGACTCAGAGAATGTGGTCTTGTCTTATCTAGAAATTGGTTTCGACTTTTAGCAATAGCGGCGTCCTGCAGTTGTCTTGACAATAAACTACAGTTCGAATCGTCTTTACTATCGCTTGTTCAACTTGATTTTGCGCAATAATCTGTCTGCGCTCTGTTCTCTCTCTAGGTATTCGCTCTTTCAAGCGGGTGTTTCAAATTACTGTATAGATCCTCACACATCCTGATTCAGGGGCTTCGTCCTCCACTTTCGTCTTGACTACCCTCTTGACAAATCCTTTCTTTCTTCCATGTAAATCTCCTACTCCTGATTATAATAATTGACTTCCATATTTCTCTTAATTATGTAACTTATACGAATAAAAATAGAGTAATATACGAATAGAGTAATGTGTACCCGAGCAAGTCGGAATAATCAGATTCAAGATGACGATATTGATGGCTTAAAAGAGGGCCTCATTAACAATGAAGTGATAGAAATTGCCATTGTTCTTCATGCTACTCTGGTTGACATTTGTGATAAATTCTGAAATGAAGCAGTTATTGATTTTATTCCCCCAATGACCTCACTTTTAAATGAATATGACGCTTCATTGAAGGTGAATTCCGATTTGAAGAACATACTATATGACAAACATTTCGAAAATAAGTCTCCAATGGAGAAGTTGAAATCGGAAAAGGAAAGCAGAACTATGATGGCCGAAGATTCAATGTCCAATGAGAAACAGGCGGAAAGTGAGATTTGTGCTTTGAAGATGAAAATGAAGGACATGGAGAAAACACTACAATCATTGCAGTTGGACATTATATCGAAGGATGAAATAATAAAGTTTTGTTGGAAGCTGATTCTAAAAGTCTCATCTATGTTCAGTGAGAGTGAAATATGCTTCAATGAGTCTACATGCAAACTCGATACCAAAAACTCTTTCATGATACCTAGAAAAACATGTGTGTCGCCCTTCAAACCACTGGTCACAAGTAATTGTTTTTCTGCTTTGACTGATAGTGATTCATCATCACCACAGGAGTCTGGACAGAGAAATATCAGAGTGAAATCCCAAGTTCATAGATTGGCCAATGGTAGACAAACATCTGAGAAGATATTAAGAAATTATAAGGTGAAGGAAAGAAGGGGAAATGTAGTCATTCTATCAGACAGTCAGGGGAGAGATATGCATAGGTTTATTAATGAATTAGATGATTTTGAAGTATTTGTTTATTGCGTCCCAGGAGCAAAACTGAAACAGGTGATTGAGAAAGGAATGTGTTTCATTAAAATTCCCAAACCATCTGATCACGTTTTTGTAATGGCAGGTTCGAATGACTTTGGTGAATTTGATCACAGTCATCTCACAATGATGCAGGGACTGGACCTGATTATGTCAGCTGATATCAACACAAACGTAATAATGAGTGGCATCCCATGCCACTATGATTCACTCCATCTAGACGACGACATTATTGTTTTACTAATGCGGCTATCCTCAGCAGAATAATGAATTATGAAGGGAAGTCAACAATACAATTCAATGATGTGAACACTATGCTGATGCGTCATCACTTCACAAAGAAAAGACTACACTACACAAATTTCGCTGAGAGAATGTTGGGAAGGACTATAGGTGACTATGTAAATACTCATAAGCAGACTGTAAGATGTGGTGTAAGTGATTGTTCTGCAACTATTCTGAATGGTGGTGAGATTGATAGCCCACAGGCAGCTGTATCACAGGGTGTCAAACCTTACCCTGCTACTTCCACTCAGTCGCAGGTATCCTCATTTAAATAATTTCAAACTCCTGTTATGCCATTTCCTGCTCAAATTCTCCTTCCTGGAATAAATTCTTAAAATTTGTCAGCCAATCAACAATCACTTAATGAGAGCGACTTTTAGGCGCTTCTCTGCCAAGCCTGTTTCTGAACAGAACAATGTAAATCCTAATAACAGAAATATTGATATTGTTAGTAATACCTATAACAGCAATGATGATAGTAATAAGCTTGAGAAAGTTAATTCAGATAAACTTATTGGAGAATCCATAGTAAACTCGAAATTCAAAGTTATACAAGGAATAAACAAAGAATATACAAGGAATGAATAAAAAGCATGATATATAGATAATTTTAGTTTTGAATGAGTTTGAGAATGATAATGACTTACATGCTCTATGCTCAAGTGAGCACTGGTGTAAGGTGGAAGATATTCCTTTTTATAAATTAGATGACTATGTATGGGTAATGGTTATTGTAGAATAAATTATAATCATGGAGGGGTATCAATTTATGGCAGTCCTGAGCTAGTACCGGATATCAATGGGTTGGATCTCAGTTGTTTCAATAGTGAAAAAAAATATTTAAGTTACAGGCATATCTATAGATAAACTGAAATTGGTTCTAGTCTTTATATATAGATCACCTTTGGGCGATCCTGCTGTTTTTCTGGAGGGGCTTGAAAATATCCTGATTTTCTTTAGTAGACCTAGTTGGAGGAACTATAATTTTGTATTTGAAGGTGATTTCAACTCCGACTTTGATATTGCTCAAGATAAGACAACTGTACATGAATTTAAAAATTTATTGAGGCAGTGCAATTTGGTCTGTCATAATAGAATAGCTACTAGAGGACTTGCTTGTTTAGATAAGATTGTCACAAATATCGAGATAAACAGTGTTGTATGTGATGTTCTAGCATTCCCCTTTTCAGACCATGATTGTGTTTGTGTTGATTTGAATATTTGTTCAAGTAAAGACAGTATGATGTTAAGGAGGACATTGGTAACTAGGCCAGTGACTAATTAAAATCTGGACTTATTGAGAAACGCACTCGCTAATGTGGACTGGTACAGATTTATTCTAGAAACTCATTATTTGAACTCTGAAGAGGTATTTAACAGGTTTCTCAATATAATAATTTATTATTTTAAGATGTTTATCGATGAGTCACATGCATTGCTCATATATTCTAGGACTTGTTTTGTATTTGTGTATACAATTGATATTGTAAATCTATTTTATAAGTATTTTACATTGTCTATTGTTCAAAGAGCTGAATGACAATAGAATTCTATTCATTTATTCTATTTTATTGTGTTTTTTTGTGCCTCTTTCAAAAGCCTCTTTTTGTTGAGCTTAAAATAATGACAATAGTGAATTTTTACATGTACACAGTATTATTGCATGTTGAAAGAAACTCATACATTTCAAAATCGAGACCTGATACTCATAGTTATAACACAAGGAATTGTGAGAGGATTGATATTCCCTATCAAAGATTATCTAAGATAGCTAAAAGTTATGACCCACTTGGTATTAGAATGTACAATGAATTACCAACAGATTTAATTATGGAAACAGGAGAGAAATTTTAGACCAGGTAATTAAATTGGCTTGTAATTAATCCTTATTATACTGTTAATGAGTTCTTTGAAAGTGAAATAATTGTTGCTTATAGTTATTCACATCATTTTTGTATTTTTTATGTAATTGTTCAGGAGGCTTGGGTTGTGCTGTGAGCATTATGGGTTGAACATTGATGAGTCACATGTATTGTTCCTTCTTCTGTATTTGTGTATACAATTGATATTGTAAATCTATTCTATAAGTATTTGACATTGTCTATTGTGCAAAGAGCTTAATGACAATAAAATTCTATTTATTTCATTGTGCTCCTTCTTGTCACCTAAAAAGTGAATTTCTATGGGTTTTCGTGGTGGGGAGACCCTTATGGGAAGTTCCACCTCGCTGTTTTTTTAACGAATGCTTTTTTTATATGCAACTGGGACCGACGGCTTAACCTGTCCTCCGAAACACGGGAGTGGCTCGAGAAAAATATCTTGTACTCAACTGGGATCGAACCCAGGACCTTTGGCTTATCAGACCAGCAATAAGCCAACTCGGCTACGCCGACTCCACCTTGTTTGACTGTCCACTCGCTTCTATGTCCATTTTCACTATGAACCAGCATCAAACTCCCTTCCCCCTGGATCTTAACTTTATCAGGAGGACCTGTTCAACTATCTTCTGGATGAGGCTTGCCTCCATCACTTCAGCTTCCATTGCCCTCATCTTGCAGTGGCCTGGTACTGACTGCAAAGCTGCTTCAAACTCCAATGCCTGGACCAAAGCATCATCCAACGTCTTTTATCTGGCTAGTGCAATGAACGGCTGGGCCCTTAATATCCTCAATTCATTCAAGAAAAATTTGCCAATGTTTAACCATGGAAATTCATCCTTAGAACAAAGGCCTCAATTGCAGGTGATTCCCCTGCAACACTGCTGCTGATTGAAAAAATGTTTTGTAGTCTTCTCATTGTTTCTTTCCATTATAGGTAGGCCATCCAGTATGCTTAGGTAGAACTACCTACTGTTTCTGTAGATCTTTCTTCTTAAATGTCATCACTGCTCTCTCTAGGTAACCTTTTTCTGGAATTCCAGTAGATTTATTCACTTATTCATGGCTGCTTGAGGTTTAAACTCCACACTCCAGTTCCTCCAGTCGAATTTCCATGAATTGAAAAACGTCCCTCATAGACTTCTTCATTACTTCTTGATGTACAGAATGAACAAGTCGTTCAACCTTATCTTTCATGGCTTCTTCTGGTGTAATTTTTCTTTTGTTATTTGCTTTCCATGGATGCCATATTTCTCTGAATATTCTGAATATCCAACCACAGTTCATCCTTTATGGACGTTAAATTTGTCTGTTACATTCGTTTCTTCTCCATGGATGTCATATTTTCCAACTTATTCTTAATTGAAAAAAATTATTTCATATCTGGAGTCTCAAGTCAAAAGCCAAATCCCTCCTTCCTCCACTAATGCTTGACAAAGCAGATTTGTGAGATTGATGTCTCTCCAGAATTTTCCAGATCTCAATCCTATGACTCATATTTTAGATTAGCCACTTTCAAATCACAGAATATAATTTCACCAGCCATTGTGAACAAAAAACTGGAGGATCATTAATTTCTGGAACAATTGTTAACTTAGTGGTTCTATCACTGAAATAGTGTTGACAACACTTGAAAGTAACACTGAAGCTTCATTATTCAAACAATTGACTCACAAAAGACACTAATCAGTTATTATCATACAAGAGAATCAATAAAAGAGACAACAGTCCAAGTAACACTCAAACGTTATTTACAAAATTAACTCACAACATGCACCAATCAGTAATAATCATCACACTATAAAATCAATGGAACTAAACAACTGTTCAATAACATACAACTGATGATGAATATTTTTATAACAAGATTAATCACTGTAGAAAAATAATAACTGTCAATAGGCTGATCATTATCCCAATAATAAGTATCCAATGAATCAATAAGGAATGTCTATCAAACTATTGATAGACTCAATATTAAACTAAGCACTTACAAAGCACAATGTCTGTTACAGCTATTATCACACCTGACATGTGGAATCACAATAGCACTGTGCATACTGCAACAAGATGAGCTGTCACTCCATATGTACATGTTGAGATCTGAATAGAAAATGATACACTGCTGACAGGCACAGCCCTTTTATAAGTTTTGTTTCAGAAAGTTCTTTCTCAAGGTCTTTCAGTTTACATAATAGTGTCAAAACAATTCAGCTGTCATCCAGCATAAGTTCTTAAGTACCAGAAGCTCATTTAAAATATGTGAGTAAAAGAGAGCTTCAAGATAAAGATAAAGAAACGAGTGCTTTTCCTTCATAAATTCAGAAAATAGCTTCAATGTCACACTCCTCTTTCTCTACATTTCCCAAAAATATATACTCAACTCTTATATATGAGCTCTCATATTGCGTTCTATAGTATCATTGACATTTGAAAAAAAAATGATAACAGAGAAGAGACTATAAAATTGAGTTTGTAGATATTCCATATTCTATAAATAAATCCAGATTAAAATGGATCAGGCAACCTGAAAGTAAATTTTTATTATAATTTCAAAGAAAAAGATAATAATTGAGCTCCTATCAGTCATTATCATACAATAGTAGAAAGTGAATTTCTATTATAATTGCAAAGAAAAAGATAATAATTGAGCTCCTATTAGACTTTATCATAAGATTTTTTCCATTGCACTGAGCCTAAAAAATATCTGTTACACTCAATATAGACTGGATTATTTGAAAAATAGAAATTTGTCCACAAATTTTGAAAATGAAGTTTCAAAAATAATAATTGAAGTATATAGTCTCTTACTTTTCCTTATTATAGCTCATTAATGTAGAAACATAATCATTATTGACTTGTCTGAAGTGACAATAATCTGAAAAAGAAGAGGAAACATAGTGGAGAAGTTGCAAAGTGTTTCATATTTAGTGTAGTCTAAGTTAGTTTATGTTTTATCTCTGCTCAACAGAGCTTTCATTTTTGTGTTAGCGCCACAAACCATGTAGCTGTTACTTGACTTTCTATAGTGTTGCCATGGCAACCAGTTTTATTGGCCACTGCACATGCTCGAGTTGTACTGGCAGTTTGAATGGTAATTCCCAATCCCATTCTTGTTGAAACCGCATCGCTATGAACAAATCATCGTTCTAACCTCAATCAATAGAATTCGTTACAACCGCAATAATTACTTATTAATTTATTATTTTGTAAAACCTCAATATTCGGTTTATTGAAGCCTCATTTGCTTATAACCGCAGCTACCACTTTATTTTTCTTGTTCTTTAATTCAAAACCTCCAGTATTTTATACCGGCCGTGAAATTAGTTCCATCCTATTTATTCTAAAATAATTCTTCATTCATCCTCACCGACCTCACTCCTCAGTGCATACGAATACCTCGAGTGCTACGCATTATCATCAGTGACTCATCTCATCAACGTGTGCACACGCATAGGCGTCTACAGAAACGACTTCTCATATGGTGATAGGAACATTAACAAGGTATTACTCAACTATTCCTTTTTATTTTATTACAACCTCATTTCCTACCCCTCTTACTGCAGGTCCTCCATTTATATCCTATGTCTTACAGCCTCATTTGAAAATTCTATATTCTACACCTCATTGCTCAATCCCCAACATTTTGGTCCTCCGGGCCCCGGATCGGATCATTTTTTATATTCATTCTATGGAAATACATATTCATTGCTCATTAAATAAAGCTATCATTTTTTGTGCAAGTACAAGTTATATTACAAGTTACAAAGCACATTGTTCAAACGAGTTCACTATCAATGCCTTGCAAGTTAAAATTTGTCTATTGTGCTCAAAAGTCGTAAACAACTCACTGTTTTGTTTCATCGTGATTATAACGGAGCTCTGTAGTATTCGGGCTGACATTATAGCTGAGCGTTGCGTCGTCAAGGTCAACTGTGTTTACATTGAACTTGAAAATAACCTACTATTCATTCATTAATAGCTTATGCTATCAAATGAGAATAACTGCTTATGGCTTGTGGCGTATTTCTAATTGAAATAAATACTTATTGTTATTCCGTGAACTTGACTGATAATTATATTCAATTGTGTAAAATTACATTGCTTATTTCAAAATTGAAATATTATTTGATTTATTCATATCATACTTTGAATGTTCAATAAGTATAATATCTTGCATTCAATTCGTAACTTGAGTGAATTCAATTCAGATAATTGTTTAATTCAATTGAATTCTCAGAATATTCATGCTTATTGATAAACGCATTACTTGTTTTATATTTCGAATATTATTAGATTTCTTTTGTGAATGCTTGCCACTTATCACTCAATTTGTAATCGTAATTACCTCAATTACTACCACGGCAGTGTGTCGAGTCATTTTATCGGCTTATCATCACTATTATTAGTGCAATCTCATTTAGTTATTGTACCCCAGGTTATTATATTGTCAACTTCAATACTTGTGATAATTTATTACTGTTATCAAGTAGGTAACTTAGTTAGTTATAATGGCTAAATCGTTAGCAGTGATCACCGCTAAGAAGAATAATGCTTTTGAACAAATTCAAATCTTATTTGATATGTCAAAAAAGATCTCTGATAAGGAAATTTATCAGAAATTACTCGCTCATTCAAAATCTCTGAACAAATTAAGATCAGACTTATCAGACTCACTGGATTGTTATCATGAATTACAGTTAGAAGAAGACAAAGAATTCAAACCAAATTATGCACCTCTTAATAGTGCTGATGAAATGATTGACTCTATTAATCTCACGTTACACAACTTAGAAACGAAAATTGAATCAGTCTAAAGTAAAAAATGAACAGCCAGTTCGCTTACCTAAGCTTGACTTGAAACAATTTTCTGGAAACCCTCTCGATTGGACCTCATTTATTAATTTATACAATTCAAGCATTCATTCAAATTCTACATTATCAGGTGTAGTCAAACTTCAATACCTGTTGAGCTCAGTCTCAGGAGAACCTCTTGATTTAATTAAATCATTACCACTAACTGAGAGTAATTATCAGATTGCCTATGACTTGCTTCATGAACGCTATAATTCACCTCGCCGATTGATAACACTGCATCTCAATAAAATTCTCGATTTACCCAATATCACTCATCAACCGGCTCAAATGCGGAAATTTTTGAACTCCTACAATGAGAATACACAAGCTTTGAAGGGATTAAAAATTGATATAACCGCTGATAATCCTTTACTGTGTGCTATGATGATGCGAAAAATGGATAATAACCTCCAAAAAAAGTTTGAACCTTTTCGTTCTTTGAACAAATCTAGCGAATCTGTACTTACTGAAGCAAAAGAAATAATTACTTTTTTAACTCAGGAGTGCAATGAAATTGAAAATTCAAATCTTCACTCTTCTTCTACCTCAAAAACCGCTTCAATGTCTACTTCAGTATCTGAAAATAAATTCTTTCCTAAAATAAATAGGAGTTTTTCTACAAACAAGGTAGCATTGATGACTACTTATAATGATGAAATGAAAAGTGACACAAAACCTTATGACTGTTTTGTTTGTCATAACAATGAACATAAGATTTATTTATGTCCTGTGTTCAAAAACAATGCACCCAAAGCACGTTTTCAAATTGTCAAAGAAAATAAAAGATGCATTTCTTGTTTAGGAAATCATACTCTTGACAAGTGTAAATCGAAATCAAACTGTTTCACATGTCATAAAAGGCACCATACTTTGTTGCACTTTGAAAATAACCACTCAACTGCCAATATGACACCTCTCCAACCCAGCAGCCGTGCAGTTTCTGTGGGTCAACCTCAAGTCAACATGACACCTCCTTCAGTAGTACTGACCACTACTGAGAATAATCAACCCTCTCATCGTTCATCAATGTCTACAGTGCTATTGGGAACGCTACTCGTTAAAATTACCTCTCCTCATGGAAAAAGTTATGTTTTCCGCACCCTCGCAGATTCTGGTAGTCAGTCATGTTTCATCAATGAACATGCTGCACAAGTATTAAGTGCATCTCGCACTAAGAGCAACCACAGTGTTGTTGGATTTTCTCAAGCCCCCATACGTTCTAAGGGCCTCACCTCTCTTTCTATTGAAACTCTGAGTGGAAAAGTGATTTCACTTAATCAAGAGTTCTTGATTATTGATAAAATTTGTGTTGATATACCTCGTATGGAAATTGATCCAGAGGTATTGGAAAAGGTTCGACCATATATTCTGGCTGACCCTACATTTAATCTAGCTGGAGGCATCGACATTCTTCTTGGTGGCTCTGTTTTTCCTCTTCTGCTCAACCAGATTGTTCATCATCTTGGTCCTGGCCTGCCGAGTTTAATTGGGACTCATCTTGGTTTTATGGTCATGGGTGAGACTCCATGCAAGCCTAAAGCTGATTCTTCCATCACTCTACAAGCATCAGCCACCCTCTTGGCTATCAACAATTTGGATTTGCATAACTCTCTCCAACGCTTTTGGGAACAAGAAGAGCCTCCAATGGCATCTGAAAAATCTGAAGAAGAAAAATTGTGTGATGAACATTTCTTCTCAACCTATTCACGTGATGAATCTGGACGATTTTGTGTCAGACTGCCATTCAAGGCTAACCACCCCACTTTGGGTCAGTCTAAAGCCAATGCTGAACAAAGATTAAATTCTATAGAAAGGAAATTCAAGGCGCAACCTCATTTTCAGTCTTTGTATACTGATTTCATGTCAGAATATTTGACATTAGGTCATATGGAACTGAATAGCACCACTGATCTATCTACTCCTCATTATTTTCTACCACATCATGGTGTCCTCAAAGAAGCTAGCAGCACTACTCATCTACGCACTGTATTCGATGCTTGTGCAAAAACCTCAACTGGTATTTCCTTGAACCAGATTCTCCTCACTGGAAGGAAAATGCAGACCAATATTTGTGATTTGTTGCTGGTATTCCGCTTGCACAAGATTGTCTTTTCTTGTGATATACGTCAAATGTATAGGCAAATCAAAGTTCACCCTGATGACCAGTGCTATCAATTGATTTTATGGCGTACTGATGCTACTCAGCCTGCATCTGTCTTCAAATTGACCACAGTAACATATGGCATGAGCTGTTCTCCATATCTTGCTATAAGAACTCTTCATCAACTTGCCACTGAAGAAGGCAATTCCTACCCAGAAGCAGCTGAACTTCTGTGTTCTCAAACCTTTGTTGATGATGTCATTGCTGGTGCCAACTCCGAAGAAGAGGCTTTAAGACTGCAACAACAACTTATCTCTCTACTCAAATGTGATGAATTTGAATTACGTAAATGGACTTCAAATTCTAATGCACTTCTTTCCAGCCTTTCTGATGGTCACCTTGAGAAACCGGTATTTCTTCAGGATGATCAACAACCTCATTTCAAAATCCTTGGTATCCAATGGTCAGCAGCAAATGATTGTTTTGCCTACAACTTCAATCTACCTCATGATGCGTAAAGTACTAAGTGTGATAGCCAAGATCTATGACCCTTGTGGATTCCTCTCACCAGTGGTTCTGTGGGCTAAATGCTTCATGCAACTTCTTTGGACAAAGGGCCTAGATTGGGACCAACCTCTACCTCCTGAACTGCTTGCAATGTGGCAAAGCTTTGTTGACACATCAGCCACACTTCAAGATATCTCCATACCACGAGCTCTACAGTTCTTGCACTCAAGCCTCATTGAACTTCATGGTTTTGCAGATGCTTCTGAACGTGGATTTGCCGCAGTGATATATCTCAGGACATCACAAACTGATACTTCCCCCACTGTCCAGTTACTCATCTCCAAAACCAGAGTGGCCCCTTTGAAAAAACTCACTCTACCACGTCTAGAACTGTGTGCTGCTCACTTGCTTGCTCAACTGACCTCATATGTGATCTCAACCTTTCACAAAAAACTGGAGTTTTCTTCTATCACATTATGGTGTGACTCTACTGTGGCCTTGACTTGGTTACAGACTCCTCCGCATTGTCTTAAAACTTTCATAGCAAACCGGGTTGCTCAAACCCAAGAATTGGTACCAACTGATAGCTGGAGACACATTTCTGGTGAACAAAACCCTGCAGACTGTGCTTCACGTGGTATACTTCCCGCTGAACTACCCGCTCACAACTTGTGGTGGACAGGTCCATCCTGGCTACAGAAGCCTTCCAACCTCTGGCCTACATCCGCATTCACTCCAGTCGAACTTGCTGATACTGATGAGAGCAAACCTCTGTCACCCATCACTCTCGTTGCTACTGCACCTCTTGAATGGGATCTCCTACAAAAATTTTCTCACTTCAGTAAACTTCAGCATGTTATGGCTTACATCCTCCGCTTTGTCTTCAATACTCGACACCCACCAAAGAAGATTGGCCCTCTCTCCACCCGAGAATTGGCTACTGCCAAATGTATAATCTTCAAACAAGTTCAAGACTCAGCCTTTCGGGAAGACATTGCTAAGCTGAAAATTGACAAAACCTCCACTGTATCAAACTCACTTTGCCGCCTCTCTCCGTATCTTGATGATGACGGTCTCCTGCGAGTTGGAGGACGTCTCAAGCATTGTCATATACCTCAAGATGTTCAACATCCTATCATCCTTCCAAAGCAACATCATGTGGTCAACCTCATGATTGACTCCTACCACCGACAATATTTGCATTCTGGAGCTCAACTAACACAATCTCTTCTTTCACAACATGTTTGGATACTCTCTGCACGTAGTATCATCCGCTCTCGAATTTTTAAGTGCAATGTTTGCTTTCGACACAAACCTCGCCACAACATTCCACCCATGGGGCATCTACCTCAGGCTCGTGTGACACCTTCTCGCCCTTTCCTCAATACTGGGATTGATTATGCTGGCCCATTCAATATCAAGGTGCACAACCTCAGATCCACATCACTCACAAAGGCCTACATATGTGCTTTCGTATGCATGGTCACCAAAGCAATCCACATTGAAGTGGTAACAGACTTGTCTTCTGAGGCCTTCATTGCTGCCTTGAAAAGATTTGTTTCTCGCCGTGGTCTCTGCAAAAACCTCTACTCTGACTGTGGGACTAATTTTGTTGGTGCTAACAATACCTTCCAAGCACTTTCCAAGTCAAAGCAACTCCTACTCTCTGAATTTGCTGCTACACAAGGCATTACTTTCCACTTCAACCCACCTGCAGCTCCACATCAGGGTGGCCTTTGGGAAGCAGCAATCAAGAGCATCAAGCACCATCTCCGACATGTCATTGGAGAACACACATTAACACTTGTTGAATTCACGACACTGGTCACTCAAATAGAGGCAATATTGAATTCAAGACCTCTCACACCTCTATCAAACGATCCTAATGATGTCTCAGCACTTACACCAGGTCACTTCTTGATTGGATCTCCTTTGGTGGCAGTTCCTGAAGTCAACCTCAATCGCCTCAAACATTGGAAACTGATTGAAGCATTCCACCAGCACATTTGGAAGAGATGGCATTTGGAATATATCCATACCCTTCAACAGAAAGCCAAATGGAATAAGGCTGTTGATAATCTCCACATTGGTGACCTTGTCTTGGTCCATCAACCAACTCCACCACTTACCTGGCCATTAGCACGCATTACTGGTGTCTCTCCAGGACAAGATGGAATTGTCTGTGTGGTGCATTTGAAGACTCACCACGGAACCTTGACACGTCCATCCCACAAGGTGTTTCCGCTACCCACAAACTCCAAATAATTTATAGCCAAGCTTGGCACCCTTGTAATTAGTGTTATGAACTTTATTATTTTTTTTTTATCATTCTTGTTGAATCCAGGTGGATTCAAGGCCCCCGCTATGTTTCGTATTTAGTGTAGTCTAAGTTAGTTTATGTTTTATCTCTGCTCAACAGAGCTTTCATTTTTGTGTTAGCGCCACAAACCATGTAGCTGTTACTTGACTTTCTATAGTGTTGCCATGGCAACCAGTTTTATTGGCCACTGCACATGCTCGAGTTGTACTGGCAGTTTGAATGGTAATTCCCAATCCCATTCTTGTTGAAACCGCATCGCTATGAACAAATCATCGTTCTAACCTCAATCAATAGAATTCGTTACAACCGCAATAATTACTTATTAATTTATTATTTTGTAAAACCTCAATATTCGGTTTATTGAAGCCTCATTTGCTTATAACCGCAGCTACCACTTTATTTTTCTTGTTCTTTAATTCAAAACCTCCAGTATTTTATACCGGCCGTGAAATTAGTTCCATCCTATTTATTCTAAAATAATTCTTCATTCATCCTCACCGACCTCACTCCTCAGTGCATACGAATACCTCGAGTGCTACGCATTATCATCAGTGACTCATCTCATCAACGTGTGCACACGCATAGGCGTCTACAGAAACGACTTCTCATATGGTGATAGGAACATTAACAAGGTATTACTCAACTATTCCTTTTTATTTTATTACAACCTCATTTCCTACCCCTCTTACTGCAGGTCCTCCATTTATATCCTATGTCTTACAGCCTCATTTGAAAATTCTATATTCTACACCTCATTGCCCAATCCCCAACACAAAGATTAACACTAAAAACTATGATATGCTAATCAGTTCAAAGCTGCTTGACAACACTTAAAGGCAACAATGTGATTGAATTCTTACAAAATTTCAAGAGATATTGTAGCCTTATACAGTACAAGTTAATGAGCATGTGATTGAATTGACTTAAATTATACATTTTTGGCTCTAAAATCTTGAACAGAATTAAAAATTATATTCAGTTTCTTTGGACTATTGGACAGCTTCAATGCTTCGTCTTCAAATTGACATCCAAATGAATTCATGTTTTTGAAAGAATCAGGAATTGCACTTCAAAGTGGAATTTCTAGTTGAGCTTAGTCATAACCTAGAATTAGGAATTTAATTAAAAATTCATAAAGAAAGTGATAGTTCAACTATGCCTGTTTTATTTTCACTTGATTGTGTTCTGTGATGAATAGATAAATGAATAAATAATTAAAAGGCAAAAGTTGAACTACATGATGCACAGCAGCAAGTTGGAATGATTGAATTCTTGTTATGGAAAGAGACCCTGCGGATGTCACTGCATCAGCTGGCTTGGCTTGACAGATGTGAACTTCAATACTATTGATAACAAGGTTTTTCTATGTTTTGAGAACTAGAAAAATGGTGCGGGTATGATGTATTTCAGTTTAATAGCATTGAGAACCTCATATCATTGACAACTGATCAAGATACAAATTCAAATCTGTGATATGCAAAGAACTTAATTTTAGCTCTCACTGTACGGAGAAAATTATTGAGAGAGCATTATGTGTAGGCTCAGTCTGTCTGTACTCATGAAACTTCAGAGCTGAAACTACAGGGGGTACAGGTACCAAATGTTCAGGTGGTAGTGGGCACCTCATAAGAAGAGACCATAAGGCCAGCTGCACACATAATCGAACAGAAAAGAACAAGACCTTTCGAGTTCTGTTCTGTTCTGTCTTGTTTGATAGTGTTTGACAGAAAACATACATAAAAACTGCATGATGTGTGGAATACAACTACCCGGATTTCTGTTCTGTCTTTTTTGATAGAATTCGACAGAAAACATACATAAAAATTCTATCAAACAAGACAGAACAGAAATCCAGGTAGTTGTATTCCACACCTCGTGCAGTAAACTACAATCTTGCAAGTATAGTGTTGTTTTTTAGTAAAGTTTTCAGTAATTTAATACAATTTTATATTTTGTTACAATGGACAAGAAGGAGGAAACGGTACTCATGTTATGGAATTTTCTACAATTCTTAGACTTGGAAAGAAATAGAAAGGTTTGGGTTCACCCCATCAACCAAAAAAAAAAAATTTAACAGGCTTCATTGCTGAACTGAGGTTGGACCCTGCAAAGTTTTATAACTATTGTCATATGACAATGTCAACTTTTGTGTGAAATTCAAGGAAAGATCCTAAAGCAAAACACAAAATGGAGAGAAGCCATAACGCCAGAGGAGAGACTTCTGCTCACATTAAGGTGAGGTTTTTTGAAAAAACTATCATTCTACATATCAGCATATATTGAATTATTGAATGTATACAAAAATCTACACAAGTATATCAATACATGTCTCTTATATTATTTTGAGAAAACGAAAATGAGCTATGAAGCATAATACATGATTATTATTCATGAACTATAGATGTATGAGTTATTCAAATGACATAATTTAGTTCACATTGAGATAACTATTTCCCCGATTTTCATTCATTAGTTCATTATGTTCATTAGTTCGGTTGACTGGAGTTAGAGACTGTACACCAGAGAAGAAGTTTCCTTGAAGTTGTGGCCCTTCATTAGAATGATTGAATGGAGTGAAAGTCTGTGCACCAGGGAACAAATTTCCTTGAAGTTGTGTAGTATGATCGTAACTTGAACTTGATGTAGATGTGGGTTGAGAAAAAATAAAGTGTTCATTTTCTTGTTCCTCAATAAGCTTATTTAAAACTTCCATTACTTGTGTTTTGAAACAATGTTTTCTACAATCTGTGAGGACGTCTGTGTCTGGTAGCAAACTTTTGAAATAGCTAAGCATAGGGTTTTCAGTAGTTTTGTTGGCATCCAATTTTCGACTCTCTGTAGCTACTTCAAGGAAGTCAACCATCAGCTACAATATCGGCCAGAGTTTTTTTAATCCTTTTCTTTGGTATGTATTCTCCTCTGACGATACCTGCACTGATGTCAGATTCAATTGCAGACTCAGTAGGTGTCTGTGCAGAAGGTGTCTGTGTTGCATCCTGATTATCATTGCTGGTTGCAGCTGGGGGGAATGCAGAATCTTGAGTCTCTGATGGTGATAAGCTGCTGGAAATCTTTCTGTAAGAACCAGTCGATGGTTGTAAAAAATCCATGGCTTCTGCCAAATGCCATTTTTTCTTCTTCTTTGCTGATGCACTTGGCATTTTCTTTGAGTCTCTTATGTATCATGCATGAGAATTTCTGAGATTGCTCCATTCAGTCTTGCATATTGCACCTGAAACAAAAAATATTCAAGTTGTATGGGGAAAAGAAAATTTTGTTGATTGGGCTAATTGGGTGAATTTGTTTCAGATACCTGGCAATGTGGGAAAGATTTCAATACATGCATTTCAGTCACCGAGTAGGGGCTACTACTACAGGTAGGGGCTACTACTACAGGGAAGATTGTTGCTGAGATTTGTGCTGTCATATGAGAAGTGTTATCTCCAATGTACTTGATGATGACGCCTACAACTGATGAGTGGAAGAAGATTGCAGAAAGGTTTGAAGAACTGTGCAATTTTCCAAACTGTTGTGGAGCGGTTGATGAAAAGCATATCCATATTGAAGCTCCATGGAATAGTGGTTTGTTGCTTTATAATTATAGATCGTACAATCCCATAATATTACAAGCTGTTGTTGATGCTGAAAGAAAATTTGTTGTTGATGATGTGGAAGATGCAAGCAGAAATAGTGACGGTGGCGTTTTCATTTCGTCAACCTTTGGATGTATGTTAAGCAGTCAAAGTCTGAATTTACCAAAACCAACACAACTCTATAATGGCAACCCAACCAAATTTCCCTACGTATTTGTTGCAGATGACACTTACACTCTGCACAAACATATGATGAAAAACAATGCTAAAGCCTCACTCACATGTGAAAGAAGAATTCTCAATTATAGACAATCTCAAGCACATAGGATTGTGGAATGTGCCTTCGGCATGATGTCCAAAGAATTCAGTGTTCTTAAAGTTGCCATGCTATGTCATTCAGACATAACAAGAAATATTGTTCTAGCTTGTTGTGTTTTACACAATGTCATAAGATTCAAGGAGGGAAAACTAGTAGACGTCTATAATGAAATTATGGTCATGGAAGAAGACTGTGGTAGAGAAAAAGAAACTGTAAACGCCAGAGCATGGAAGGCTTCATATATAGTGAGAGACAGTTTCATGACTTACTTCAATTCTCCTGCAGGTGCAGTAACATGGCAAGACAGAATGGCATTTGTGTAAATCCAATGTATAGTACACTGCACAGTTGCACTAGTTATCAGCAAAAATAACATCAAGACTGTAGCATTCTGTATTATAAAAATGACACAGCATAATATTCAACATTATGTACAAATGGACTGAAATTTACACTTGTAAATTGATAATATATATTCAAGCAAAAATGTTAACTCATTTTTTTACACATGTCCTCCTAAACTACAATAATTAAAGAACTAAACACTTATTCAATTTGTATTATTCTATTCTATTTGAATTGTAATTGACTAATTTTTCGATTCTGAAAATGTGAGAAGATTATATTATGATTCAAACTAATTCAAACAAAATTTTTTGCATTGAAACTTGGTCTCATAAGTCAAATGAAACCCTTATATCAATCCTGATATGAATGATTTTTGAAAAATGCAAATTAGTAAAAGAAATCAACAACTTAAAGAATGGGGTTCATTGGACCCCACTGTTATATCTATGTAACTTTTTCCAAGTGTTATGCATGAAGGATAATATAAGTATATGCACCTGAGAGGTGAAAGGTGTCAACTCCATTTTTGGCGAAATGGAGTTAATATTATATCTGGAATCAGAATAAAATTCTCTGTCAAATGGTATGTAGTGTTAAATCCTACATACATTGGATGCCTTTTTAGAAGTTACAAAAGTAGTATCAACTCCAATGTGCTGAGAAGTAAATAATATTGAATCCTTTTGATACTGCTTACCTCTGAGGATAATATTGGCAGAAAAGTATCAAGTACCAGTTGATACTGTCTACTGTAACAATCTTAGAGGCATTCAATGTAAACTCCAGCATGATACTTTCTACCTCTAACGTCAATGGTATCATATTTGTAGTTTCTGGAGCTGCTACTTCTTTCAATTTATGAATTAATTTATTGAATAACACATGGTCATTTGAAAATAAAATCATAAATCAAAATTCCATTAACACTTTTGCTATCAAAATTCTTCATGTAAATTAGATAATGTACTCAGGTTGGTAGTGCTGTCATATGCAGAATCGAATAATGGATAGGGTAAACTAACCATTTCCTTTCACGGTGGACATGTGACTTTCTACCCTGAATTTCTTAAATATTTTAGCAGTGACCTATAACCTGTGTTATTTGCTTCTTTCTAACACTTTCAACCCCCTTAAGCCAATCAAAGTTTAGATTATTTTGAAATGAGTCAGGGAAGTAATTGCTTGAAGTTACTTGGAATCCAATTATTAGTCGAGCCTTCAAAGCCTGGAAAGGGAAGAAAAACAACTGAACAAGTGAGTATGCCTTAAATTTTCATTGCTTGATTCATTTACATTTTATTCTAAGGTGGTATGTGATAAAGACGTGAGCCCAATTTGGAAATGAAGTGGTCTATTATAGTAGCCTACCTAACAATTGAACGTCAAGACTCTGCCAGCTCTTTATGACCATTGGCAGTATTTACTCGGCGGTTGTCTGAACAGGCTCTGCGAATCTTGAAGCATAGAATTTTAATTCGAACGGATAAGTAGTATTTTTGTTTATTATTATTAGTATTTATAATATCTTAATAATTTACATCATTAACTTGTCTAATATAAGTTAAAGTATTTAAATAAAAAGTCAAATTCTATTTTCGAGGTTAGGTGTACCGATATTGATAAATTTTCTTGTAATTAAATAGTCTCAAGTTGACAATTGTAATAAATTAAGTAATAATTCATTAAACATTTAACTAAAATCAATTGAAAACAATTTTTAGCTAGGAAAATGAGTCCAAACAAGGCATCTAAATCTAATTGTTCAACTAAAACTCAAGTAGCTACGCGATCTCAGCAATTATTAACAAAAAAATCTCCAACAGCTCTTAAAGCTACTGTAGATGTAGAAGAAAAGGTTGCTAAACTATTGAGTGATCACACCAAATTGAAAACAAAATTAGAAACATCACTAAAGAATTCTGAGGAAGAACGAATAGGGTTAGTGGATCACATAAAATCTCTGGAAGTTATTGTAAAATTGCAGCAGGAAGACCATAAAACTGAAATACTAAATCTCACGAGTCAATGTAGGTCTATGTCAGAGGAAATCGAAATATTAAAATCAAAAATAAACTTGGCTAATGTAAGATCTGAACCTCTGATCAATACAAAAAAAGTAGAACCTAAATCAAATGGGGAAAAATTAAATAGAAATGGTCAAACAAAAACGTATAGTCAGGTTTTGCAAACAGCAACCAAAACTAAAGTAAGGGCAAATAACGATAGGAAAGGTAGAGTACTGCTCTTGACATCCAGTCATGGACGAGACTGTAGTGACCTACTAAATAAAAGATTAAAAAATAAGTATGAAGTTCAGAGCTTTTTCAAACCAAGTGCCCCTATAAACGCTATCGTAGAGTCAGCACAGGAACAAACTAAAGATTTTGGTAAAAACGATTTTCTAATAGTACTGGGTGGCTCAAACAATATAAATGAACCTAATCTAAAACATCTTCCTGAAATAAATGGAAAAATTAAAGAGATTGTGCCACTCAGCCAAAAAACTAATGTAATAATAAGTACAATTCCGTATAGGTTTGATAGGCCAGAGCTAAATGAAGCCATTAAGTCAACAAATAAATCAATTCATAATACAATCAACAGCCTAAAAAATAAGAATTCTAAGCAGTTGGGGATTTGTTTTCTAAATGAAAGGCTGAAAAAACAAAACTTCACTAATCATGGTCTACATCTAAATCAATCTGGCAAAGTAATATTTTGTAATAGGCTGGCAGAGCTGATTGAAAGTCGTTTGCAATCTACTGTCAATAATTCTCCTAAACAATCATCTAACGAACCTTTTTTAGTAAAGTGGCTCAAAACCGGGAAGGGAAACTAGTTTCAGATGATAAATTCATATCTTCAATTGTATTAAAAGACGTTAATCGATCAAAAAATCAGGATAGCATTAGTGGAAGGAACTCTTGTAGCAATCTGATAGGCTCTCAAGATTCTAAGAGATTAAGTAAATCTACTTCAATATGCAAAAGCAACGATAAAGTAATAAGGGATGATAGGGAAGTACCGGTACTCACTGTGTTCCATCAGAATATTCAATACATTCGTAACAAAATAGATAGAATCGAAGTATTTTTTAAAGAAGAGGCTCCTGATATAGCTATTTTCACAGAGCATGGTTTAAAAGAAGATGAATTGTCACAACTTAATATTCCAAACTATTCATTGAAAACGTCGTATTGCAGGACATCTCATCGAAGTGGGGGAGTAGCTATCTTCACTAAAAATGCTAAGAATATGCAAACATTTAATTTAGAATATGCAGAGAAATTTGCTGTGGAAATGGATTTAGAAGTTACTGGTTTGAGAGTAAAAATCGACAATAATTTCGAAGTAGCGGTGTTAGGTATTTACAGGTCACCAAATGGGGAATGGAACAATTTTTGTGAACTATTCAATAGGCTTTTAGAGATTACTACTACTCGTTTTACAAACGTTATTGTAGCGGGAGATTTCAATACAGACTTTGCAACACAGAATAAAATGACAGAAGATTTAAAGGATATTATATGCATGAATAACTTGGAAATAAAAGTTCATGAATATACCAGAGTCACAAGAACATCACAAACTATAATTGATAACATCCTTACTAATATAGATTACTCTAAAACAAGATTAGGCGGCTCGGAACTATCTGATCATGACTATCAAATCTTAGAGGTGGGGTTGCAAGGTCATAAATCAATTAAAAAGAGTAGAGTAATGAAAGAAATTCAACAATGTGAACAGGGGAATATCGATTGTTTGAAGCAGAATCTGCTACAAGAAAACTGGAGTAGGGTTTACAATAGCAATAGTTTAAATGACAAATATGATAGTTTCATTAATATTTTAAGGTTTCATATTACTATGAGTTGTCCAGTTAAAAAAGTCCCTGTAAAGAACAAATTAGACAAGATTGAAGAGTGGATAACTGATGATATCCTTGCAGAAAGAAATAGGGTTAAAGATGCATATGATGAATTCAAACTATCTAGAAATATGTTAAGTGAAGATAATTACAAAGCTCTAAAGAAAAACTATATGAAAAAAGTGAAAAGAGCGAAATGTAAGAAAACAGCTGAAATTTTGAATAATAGTGTGTACTTTAACACAGCAGTGTGGGATGTAATAAACAAAAATAGGCAAGTAGCTCATGTAGATGCTTATACTAGTGTCCCCAGAATAATTAACGAAAATAAAAAATATATTGATGATAGTGTAGACATTTGTAATTTCTTTAACAGATATTATCAAATGGTTGCTAAGGATCTTCAAAAATCTCTTAATACAGGTATTAGTGATGCAAACATGAGGAATACTGAGGGGATTCAGAACGAATTAAAATTCCACCCAGTATGCCAAGACGAGTTGTCAAATATCATTGATAGTTTAAATAATAAAAAAACTGTAGGAATGGATGGGGTATCCAGTAAAATTCTGAAAGAATGTAAAGATCAATTGTTAGACCCTTTGATTCATCTGATCAATCATTCATTAGAACAAGGTGTTTTTCCAGATAATTTAAAAGAGGGGAAGATCTTGCCAATATTCAAAAGTGGCGATAGAGAAAAGGTAGAAAACTATAGGCCCATTAGTATTTTAAATGTAATAAGTAAAATTTTTGAAAGAGTAGTTCTAAATAGGTTACTTCTGCACCTTCAAGAAGCTAACTTTATCTGTGATGAACAGCATGGCTTCCAGAAAGGGAGATCAACAAAAACAGCCATAGTTTCTCTAGTTGAAAAACTAATAGATATATTAGATTCAGGTGATAAAGCTACTGCAATCTTCTTAGATCTGTCAAAGGCATTTGATTGTGTTAATCATAGAACTTTATTGGAAATACTGCAAAATGTAGGTGTAAATGGGGTTGAACTGAAATGGTTTGAATCATATCTTATTGGGAGAAAACAATGTGTAGAACTAACTACAGTAGTTGGTAATAGTATAGTAAAGAATAAATCTAATAAATTAGAGGTGCAAGCTGGAGTGCCTCAGGGGTCAATACTAGGTCCATTGCTTTTTTTGTTATATGTCAACCGTTTACCTAAAGAATTAATTAGTGGTAGAGCCCTCTTATTTGCTGATGATACATCACTCATTTTCAGCAATTCCATTCTAGATAATTTAGAAATAAGTGCCCATATAGGTGTGCAGTCCATTGTCCAATTTTTAAACCAGTTGAAATTAACTATAAATAGTAAAAAATGCCAATACCTTCAATTCAAAAACAAACATAATTTAAATGAAGATAGGGCTATAAACGTGTTTGTAAACGATAATCAATTAGACCAGGAAGAAAAAATTGCATTTCTAGGAGTTACGTTGGATAGACGATTGACCTGGACTCCATACATTGAGAAAATATGTAGTAAAATTTCATCTGGGGTATTTGTCCTGCGACAGCTCGCTAGATTGAATGACAAAAAGTTACTTTTTACAGCTTACCATGGGCTCTTACTGTAACATATTAGGTATGCTATCTTAGTATGGGGTAATTCATCAAAACAAAATCTTGATAGGGTGTTTAAGATCCAAAAGAAAGCGGTTAGGTGTATAGAAAGAGTAAATAGATTAGATTCATGTAGGCCGTTGTTCAAGAGACTTGGTCTCCTAACTGTTCCCTGCTTATATGTGTATGAAGCTACTTTATATGTAAAAACGAATGATATTAACCAAAATCTTGATGTACATGATTATAATACAAGAAGCCGAGGAGATTATCACTTGGTGAGTCACAATAGTAGCCTATTCAATCAAAAACCTAGTTATATTGGTAGGAAATTCTACAACAAGCTACCGCAGTTTTTGAAGAGTCTTCAAATCAAATCAAATCAAAATCCATTTATTGCCAAAGACAAATATTACATTGTATAGGCCACGTCATAACAATTACATAATAATTAAAATTACATACAATTATATAACAAAATATCACAATAAATCATCACATCAGTATTCTAAAACAGCTCCATATTAAAACTAAAAAACTCATTATTATCATAAAAACAATTCTTTATTAAAAAATCCTTAATTCTAAGTTTATATTGCCTGCCTGGTAACTCTCTAATGTGTAGCGGCAAATGATTATAAAATCTAATTGCACATGCCCTAAAACTTGTATGACTAGATTTGTAACGACAATATTCATTTCTAATGTTCAATCTATTTCTTGTATTGTGCGTATGAACGTCAGAATGACTGGAAAATAAGAGCAAATTGGACCTCACAAATAAAAGACATTGAAAAATAAAAATACATGGCAAACACATGATACCTAATCTTACAAAAAGAGGTTTGCAATGCGTAAGAGGAGGAGCATTACACATAGTTCTTATTGCTCTCTTTTGTAAAACAAAAATAGCATGGGAATCACTACAATTAGCCCATAATAGAGCTCCATATAAAAGGTGTGAATGCACGTAACTATAGTATACATTTACTAAGATTTTTTGAGACACTATTTCCTTAAGTCTTTTCAACATAAAGATGCTTCTTGTAATCTTGGGGATAGTGCATTCAACATGACACTTCCATTTCATATTATCTTGTATATTGATGCCTAGAAATTTTACACTATGTCCAGAATTGAAGTTATCATATGAAACAGATAACTTCTGTGTTTTGTTCATATTTAAAGCAAGTTTATTAGCATTACACCAATCAGACATCAGTTCTACTTTTTCCTTTAAAATAGTATCTCTCATGTTGGGGTCAGTTATGAAATTCAGACATACATCGTCTGCATACATATAACAAGTTGTGCTCTCATCCTCAATATTGCCTGGCAGGTCATTCATATAGATTATAAATAGGAGAGGACCCAGAATTGAGCCTTGGGGCACTCCATTAGCAACAGGCTTGAAACTAGACATGTCTCCATTAAAACAAACCGCCTGAAATCTGTCATTTAAATATGAACTTATGAGCGCCACAGATTTAACATTGAAGCCAAAAGTTTTAAGTTTGCATAAGAGAATATCATGCGAGACAGTTTCAAACGCTCTTGACATATCAAATAGTCTTGCATTTACAGCATTTTTCTCTTCCATGCCATTCAGAATTTCTTGAATGAAACACATAACCGCCTGACATGTAGTATGGTTCTTTCTGAAGCCAAACTGTCTGCATGATAGCAAATTGTTTTTCTCTATAAAATCAATCATTTGCTGAGCAATTAGAAATTCAAAAACTTTAGAAAGAATTGGCACGATAGATATTGGCCTATAGTTGCTACACATATTAAGGTCACCTTTTTTAAAGATTGGCACCACTTTGGATAACTTAAGAATATCTGGGAAGGTACTGGAGTCAATACAATGATTAAAAATATGGCTTAGAACTTCACATACATGTTGACTGCTTGATTTACATATGAAGGAATTCAAATAAAATATATCCATACAGCTGCTATTACTTAGAGAGTTCAATGCAAAAAACACGTCTTCCACGGTTACATGGTGGAAAGAGAAAGATTGATCTATTTTTTTAACTTTATCTAGATAGTGAGAGACAGTATTCGAGCTATTTGGTATTGCAGCCAATATATCAGCTATGCTGTCAACATAGTACGAATTAAAGTTTTCAGACTTTAAGTTTACATTCTTTTGACGTGAAACAGATTTACTATTTAGCGATAGGTTTTCTTTGATTATTTTCCACATTATCTTTGGTTTATTACATGCGTTATTGACTAGATTGTTATGGAAATTCAATTTTGCTTGTTTCACTTGTTTATTGTACAAACATTTAATATTCTTATAAATTTCTTTGTGTATATCCATATTAAATTTTTTTATCAAATCATAAAAATATAAACAAGTTTCTTTCATAGTAGTCAGTTCATCAGTGTACCAATCTTTACTAGAGGAAGGCCGTTTTTTAGGCTTAATTGTTTTCACAGGAAATAAACAATTCACATGTGACAAAAATATATAAAAAAACAGAGAAAACTTATCATTAGGATTATCACAGAAGTAAATATTTCGCCAATCTATGGTTTTTATGAGATTATTGAACTGACCAACACCTTGATGATTAATAACTCTTATGGTAATTGGAAGTGTGCTATGTTCACGTTTCAAGACTGTATCTAAATTAATTGAGGCAGTCACTGCGTGGTGGTCAGAGGCAGTCTGCGGTAAGACTACTGCATTCCACCTGGAGGGGTGAATCGATGTGATGACATTGTCAATACAGGTGCCGGAGTCATTATTATTATTAGGCCTAGTAATTTCATTCATAATCATGGTATGCATACCATAACAAGCAAACAAATTCATAAATTCGGTAGTTAATGGATTCTGATTATCGTTAAAATTCACATTGAAATCTGCACAAATCAATATCTCACACTTCATTTCAGACACAACATGTAGCATCTCGTTAAATTTTTCCAGAAAAATGACAGTGTTACTAGAGTCTGGTACTCTGTAAAGACATACAACAATAGTTCTTATATTATCTAGCAATATAGCACAAACTTCAAATACATTTATTAGAGATAAATTACAAATTCTGGGGACTATTTCCCAGGACAACTTATTCTTAATAAAAATAGCCGAACCTCCACGGTTCATCGTCGATCTACAATAAAAACCAGTAAGTATATATCCCTGTAGTTTTATAAGTTCTAGTTCCTCTTTTAGCAGCCAGTGTTCAGTGAGACAAATTATATCAAAATTATTTTCCTCAGCCTGACTTTCAACTAGTTCAATCTTATTACATAAACCCTGACAGTTCCAAAGAAATAAATTAATCGTGACATCAGTGTCCACCGGTAGAGCTGCACTAGGTTTGATTGACACTGGGTTTTGTTGGGTAACATGCGAGGTACTTTGTTTCTCCACGTTGATATGAGTTAGGTATGAGTTTCTTCTTCTATAGGCTGAGCGATTTCTAAAAAAGGTCGTCCAGCTGTTATAACAGGAATTTCCTCTTCAGCCCCACATCCATTATCGACTGCAATAGGAGGTCTTTTTAGATCTCTGTCTGTCTCCACGAACTCTTTTTCAATGAAGTCTGATATGAAACGCTTTCCCATTGAGTTGAGGTGCAGTCCATGAGGTGTATGGCACCTCCTTCCCAGGTTACTCACATCCAGCAGCTTGACGTTTTTGAATCGTTTACAGACTTTATCCATCTCGAAGTTAGTCCTCTCAATCTGGTAGTGCATATTAGAGCTGAACGGTAGGTCATATCTTTTAGGTATATTCATGAGTATTACACTCACATGCGTCAAGCTTGGAAGTAGTCTCTTTATGGAACTGAGAAGTTTTTTTGAATTAAAATTGTTCATATCGTTAGTTCCTCCTATTAAAACAACCGTGTCACTATTTGTCATACCTTCACACTCCTTAATGCAACTAGAAGTAACATCATCAAAACACGCCCCTGTCTTTATCATACCATACACCTTGCAGTTTACTCTTCTTGAGACAAAATTAACAATTTTTTTCCCATGGCTGTCCGCAAATATTGTTATTCTACTAGATTCCACAGTGCTTGGAGTGGACTTGATGAGTTTACTTTTACAAGGGGGTGGGGGAAAATACTTGGTGTTACCCGATTTTACATTAGTACTCTGAGAGTGTAGTTTTAACGCCGCAATAGCATTTTGAAGACATAAATTATCTGCTTCCATTGTTTCAATTGTAGCTAACATCTGCTCTATTTGTTTGTTTAAACCCTTAATTTCATTTTTTTGAGATTTAATATCTTCATTTAATGATGTTATTTTTCCCTGTGTTAGATTACTATCAGTTGAATTGCTTCGATCCATCTCTAGTTTTAAATTGACAATTTCCATTTTTAGTTTTTTTATTTCAACTTCAGCCATCTCTTCGCTATGTATTGAGTCTTCAAAATCTATATTCCGTTTATTTTTTTCTTCTTTCAATGAATTTAACAACAATTGATTTTCTTCAGCCATATCATTAATACACATCTTCAAATCATCATTTACCTTAATAGATGCATCGTATCTATTTAATAATGACGTGATCTCAGGAACTAGGTCTACTATTGCTTCACTTGAGTACTCATTACTTATCACAGAAAGCAATCCATGTAGAGTAATCGCGATTTCAGCCACTTCTTTATTAATCAGGTCATCTTTAATACTATTTAAATGTTGCTGCGCCATGTCATTAGCTTTCCCGCATTTACTCCTTGTTCTTGTCATTATTTATGCTACACTTCTTTAAAACTGCATCAATATCATAAATAGAGACTATTATAGAGGCAGGAAAGTAAAGAAAGGTTTTAAAAATGCCGAGAGAGCTGTCAAGGCAGGTAGGAAAAGGTAGCTCCTGAAATAAAGGAAAGATGGAAGTAGATTGGAAGATGTGATACAGTGTATATAGCAATGGTATTTTTATTTTTGGTAGTATGTGGTCGTAGGCATATATTGCAAAAATGATATATTCCTTATCTCAAGAACTGAATCAATTAAAAGAAGATCTCGTAAGAGCAGAAAGATGACGGAAAGCAACAGGTTGCTCATAGACGCTCCTATCTATCAGAAAAATAGGCTACGCGAAAGCAGCGATGATTGTCTTCCCTCAGTTGAAGCCCAAGCTGGCTGCAGTGAACGTAAACAACAACACTCTTATCAACTCCGCAGACGAATTCACCCGTACCAGCTTTCACCAAACAGCCGATTGTCCCGATTACAGTTAACAACGAATTCAACCCGTTTGAACGAAATTGTGGTCCTGAGAGGTTAAGTTACAGTTGGAAAGTGTATTTTCAAGATACTTACAGTAAAAAAATGTGTTTAGTGTAAAATTCAGTAGCACATATCACGCACAAAGAGCACAACTTAACAACATTCAATTTAAATTCAAATATTTCGAAAATATAGATATAGAAACAGAGCCGACCTAGAAACCCATTAACCATTGCACGACAGGCGTGCCAACCTCAAAATATAGAAATATATAGAAAATATATCTTGAAAATATAGAAATATTTAAAAATCAATTGAAGAAATATTTAGTTGATAAAGCTTTTTATAGTGTACAAGAGTTCCTTTCACATCATAATTAAGCCTCACCTCAACTAATTGAAGTAATTATGGTATCTAGTGTATAATATTGTTGATCTGACTTGTCTTATACTCCTTAACTGGAGTCTCCAAGACGTAATCTACAAAAAAAAAAAAAAAAAAAAAAAAAAAAATTTCTATAACAACATTTATTAAGTCACAAGTTAGTTTGAAATGACTGTCAATTTAATAAACTGACAAATATACAGAAACAGAATTTAGTAATTTCCAATTCCTTCAAGTGCTATTAATTTATACTGAAGACTTCTGCAATGGCGGATATTTAAAACAATATTGAATAGCTGATGGAAATCGATGAATGCCACTGTACAAAAATACCAGTCAAAACTGGAAATTGGACTATGGACCTCCCAATTGCCGGTCGAACGCCTTAACCACTAGACTGTGGTGACCCTTCAGCTTTTCAATACTGTTGTGAATATCCACTATTGCGGAATTCTTCAGTATAAACTGATAGCAATTGAAGGAATTCGAAATTAATAGATTTATTGAGTATAGAATATTGACTCCAATATTATGGAATCAAGTGAAGCTCATTGTGGAATAGTGAGGCTAGGTTTGAGTTTAAGTGGAAGAAGAGACTCTATACTTAGTCTCAACTTCGCCAAATCATAAAGAGTTAGCCTATTATTTGAATATTTGAATTCTAATATTGGGCGGTAGCTTACTGGTAGCCTACATTTATTCATTCTACATTTCTTCACCTCTTTAAAGGGCATTTTTATTTTCTGCAATACTAGTTTCATCCATTTTGATTTGTAGGAATAAATCATTCAATTCTATTGAAAGTAATTCTCGTCAATCCCATTTATTCCAGAATAAACAGGAAAATGAACATTGCAGCAGTTTTCATATACTTGACAACACAAACAATGGCAGAGTCACAGTACCACCGACTAAAAGGAGTTCCAAGTCTGATATGTTTGATGACACAGATGCGGATGAGGACATCATTCCACCTACTGATTATTCATCAGATTTACAAGAACAAGTGAGTATGCCTGATAATTTCCATAGCTTGATTCTTTTACATATTCTGAGGTGCTAATCTAGCATAATATAGGACACCAAACAAGAAAGTATGCTCGTCTATTATAGTGACAAAAAACTTTCAGACTCTTTCCAGCTTTCCATAGCTTCTCGCTATATTTTGTAACACCATAAATTAAAAATTAAAAAATTAGAAAAGAAATTAAAGAACTTTGAATTAAGATGTAGAAAAAATTTACCTATTGGTCGAATATAGTAGGTGATGAACTTTAGGAGCAGTGAGCTCTCAGGGGCTTGCCAGAAAGATTCTTTCTTTCATCAGCTTTAGACAGCTTGCACATGTTTCTCACTTTGGCGTAATTATTATTTTGCTTTTTGCGCAGTATGGGCCCATATTATAATTGAATATATCAGAACTCATGCACAGGATCTTGATGTACAGCTCCAGTGGCGATTGACATCCCGTTGACCGGTTAGTTCAGGATGCACCAGCTCAATCTTTACTTTAAACTTATGCTCTCGCATATTTAACTTATAGCAAAACAGATGACTATTTGCACAGCGTATTTTAGAAGCTGGTTGAAAGAAAATAGCTTTTCAATTTATCAGCACGTTTACATGAAATTACATTAATTTTACACCAATTTGGACAAAAAAGATCCAACCAACTCAAAGATCAAATCGGAAGTGCCCGAGTGATCTCTTTCGATCTCCCAAAACAGGTATGAAGCAAAGACATTGTAGAGTACTCAGACATTACGTAAAGAGTTGGTGCTGAACACAATATAAAAAATATGAAAAAGTACATCCATAGCAATTGGATGTGGATAAATTTGAACGCTTCTCCAATATTATTTAAAAATACAACAAAAATTTCAATGCTTATTTTACTTGACTTTTAATTTAGGAAGGTGGTTGAGTTTTGTCTATTGGTATCAGTGTGATCTATGTATGATCGATGTCATAATCGATGAGACAGATACAGTAATCGATATTGAAATATCTATTATCATAAAGTTCAAACAGCTGTATTGCTAGTTAACCTCAAAACTGGGCCTTTTTTTCATAGTTGGTTGATTCCAATTTTGAGTTGTCACAATTTCTATAAGCACATTCATTTCAATTTTAATGACCTGATGCAATAAAGTTGATAATCCTCTGTATTTTATTTTTTTCATGAATAACAAAAGCAATATGAATTCAATTATTCATCTATGAGGGTGATGCTCAGGTCACAATGCTCAAACATAAATAATATAATTTTTGAAATTTATCAAAATCTATCTTTCTAACTGAAGGTCTTGCAAGGCCTTGTTTCCTCACAGAGATGCTAGCTTCTATCTATATTCAAAATAAATTTAATTCGTTATTAAAATTCTATCAAATGCTCCCACTCTAGACAGTAGAAGGTTTCTTGTGGAGACCATATTATAAATTTCTTGATAATTGTATTCGAATCAGTGAATTTCTTTATTTCCTCACAGAGAATTCTTATTTTCAACAGTTTGATTTTTACTTGTATCAATAAATCATCCTTCCAAAAATCATTCAATTATATTGTATATAAATCTCTTTATTCTCATCTATTCTAGGATGAACATCATGTGGAAAAATAATGTGGAAGCAGCTCTCATATAATATTTGACAACATAGGCATTGGCAGAGACACCATATCACCTAATAACAGCAGTTCTGAGTCTGATATATGTTTGATGACACAGATGATGATAAGGACTTCATTTCACCAACAGATTCTTTATCAGATTCACAAGACATTATGACATTTCAGCCATCTAGG
Organism: Conomelus anceps; assembly: GCA_948455865.1. NCBI lineage: Eukaryota > Metazoa > Arthropoda > Insecta > Hemiptera > Delphacidae > Conomelus > Conomelus anceps. Next base: position 167,552,238 of record OX418216.1, read on the forward strand.
AAAAAAAATTCACCACTACAATCTGAGACTGCAGGTGAGAAGTTGGACAATAACAATGTTCCTCATAGTGGAAATTCATTCACCAATAATTGTATTGAAATTATGAAAAAGAAGTCAAGGAAACGAGCTCATAATGAAATGTGATGGAAATGTAATAAGAGGAAGAAGCTTTCAACAAGAGGTTTAATTCACATTAATAAAAAGGGTAAACCTATGCCAGCAAAAATTATTAAACCACCCTGTAGTTGCAGTCTGAAATGTTTTCAGAATCTGTCTAATGACAACCGAAATGAAATACATAAATGTTATTGGGATCCATATGAAACAGTGGATGTCAAACGCCAGTTTGTGGCTTCTCAAGTAAAAATTCTATGAACTGAGCACAGGAGACTCACTGATGGCAGTGAAAAGAGGAATATTACTTTAAAATACTCTTTCCTTGTCAATAATAATAAAGTAACTGTTTGTAAAAAAAATGTTTTTTGCAACATTGAGCATTTCACAAACTTCTGTGTCAAATGCTATCAAAAAGCATCAAACTGGGGGACTTGTCTTACCTGATCGTTCGAGGTCATCATGAACCACCCAATAAAACGCCACAAGCTGCCATTACCTATGTAAAGGAGCATATTCCCAAGTTCCCAAAATATGAATCTCATTATCTCAGAGAAAAGACCCAAAAAGAGTATTTGGGGCCCCACCTATCAATTGAAAAGTTATACTCACTGTATGAAGGAAAATGCTATCATGAAAATCAAGAACCATGTAAAGAATGGCTGTATCGAAAAATATTTAATACCGAATTTAATTTCGGTTTTCATTTTCCAAGCACAGACACATGTGATTCATGTGATAAATTTCAAAATCAAATAAGAGACTGCAACGGAGGTGGAGATAGAAATATCACCAGGAATAAATATCACAATCCCTTATATGAAACAAATAAATGTTACCATCTGAAATGAGAAGACAAACTTAGAGCAAAAGCTGATACTGGATTCATTGTACTAACTGGTGATAGAGAAAAATGTCTTCCCACTCCACATCTGACTAACACACAGTCTTTCTATTTGCGCAAGTTATCGACTTATAATTTCACCTTGCACAATGCTGCAAATAACGTATCACACTGTCACATGTGGGATGAAAGCAAGGGAGCCAGGGGGGCAAACGAAATTGCATCATGCGTTTTGAAGTGGATGGAATAACATTCTGAATCTGCTATGGAGGAAATAACCATATGGTCTGATAATTGTCCTGGACAAACGAGAAATATAGTTATGGCAATGTCTTATGCTTATTTGCTACATGAGTTTCCAGCTTTGAAAAGAGTCAATCACAAATTCCTTTTGTCAGGCCACACTAATATGGAGGTGGATGGTGGATTAATAGAGAAAAAGAAAAATTCCACTCCATCTATGGTTTTCCTAACACCAGCTGGTTGTCAGCAACTAATTTCTAGCATAGATGAGAAAATAAAGGTTGTTAATATGGAGATTAAGAACTTCCTGAACTTCAAAGAGATTTTCAGATCAGAGCAGTCATTTCTTGTCGCTAGGAAGAAGAATAGCGATGGCGAGGATTTGCTGATCTCTGAAGTTGTTCACTGGCAATTTCGAAAAGAAGAAGAAAATGTATTGTTCTATAAAACCTGCTTTGATGATCTTGACTTCAAAAAAGTGCTGTTATGTAGGAATACTAGATGAAGTAAAAAATCAATGCCCAAGAACTTGAATCCAACAAATGTTTCATAGCTACCTATCAGCAGTAAGAAGCTCAAGGATTTGGAGACATCACTACAGTTTCCACCAAGTGAAACACACGTTTTTTATAAGTCTTTGGCTTGTAAAGATATGCCAGATTTCATGGATTATAACGGAGATGATTGCAATTAGACAGTTGAATATTTTTGTAAAATGATGACATGAGTATTTTTTACGAGTTATGTTCTCTAAAAATATTATTACTTTTGTTTTATTATTTATGAATTATTACATTTGGCACAATTGTAATTTTTTCTAATTCCTACATTCAATAATAGTTATTGAATTGCTTTGTAAAATGATGAGGTATTCATCATGCAGGTACTCTGAAAATATTATTACTTTTGTTTTATTTTCATTTTTTATTATCAATTATTATATTTTACAAATATGGATGCCATTTTAAATTATAAGTATTTATAATATTGCAACTCAGCCAGTGTGAAAATTTTTTTCTGTGAATTTACATTCAATATTTCACATTGTGATTGTTTCAATGTTGAATAATAATGAGTCTCAAATGAAACATTTCCTTCTTTATGTTTCACCTCTATTATGGGGAAACAAGTATCAAGTTTATACTTAATATCACAAAAATATTATAGAATGAGAATAAGATGAATATGAAAATGGAATAAACAATCATTTTCTAAAAAATAATTGTTTTTGTGAATATTGGTGGGAGTTACCTCTAGACCTATGAATGCGGAAGGAGTAGAACAGTCAGAGGTAAAGAATGTTAAGTCCTCCACGTGCTAACTCGTTCAGATTTAATGATATATTATTGAATGATGTAAATCTTAAGAACAAAAGGGTTGTTGAGTCTGATTTTCAAGTTTCTAGCATGTATCGTTGTTTTCTGTCATTGATTTGAAGTGACAAATTTTTTTGTTTTGGCTCTCCTGAAAAATCAGACAAATGGAGTTAACACCCTTGACCTCTCAGGTATAATATATACGGGATGTTCCACGAGTAACCCGACAAACTTCTAAGGTAGTTTCCTCTCATTAAAATATTGAAAAAAGTCTATATAAACATATGTCCGGAAATGCTTTGTTAGGGAGTTATGAGTAGTGAAAGATTTCCCTCGATTTTCTAGGAAAGGATGTAAATAAAGCCGAACTGAGTCTTCTGTGGCATTAAGTTTGGTGTTACATCTATTGATTTTATGTAAAATTAACTGAAAAATTGAATAAATCAGGTCCTATACCTCTAGAATCATTCATATTTGAGATATCAGACAAAATATGCAAAATTCGGTTTCGAAAAACATGCTTCATTTAGATTTGACTTCGTTAAATGGGTAATAAACACGGAACCTTTCCAAATAAGACTTGTAGTAACTTTGATTCTGAAGAGAATGTTCAAAATAGGTTTATAATAGACAAACAGAGAGTTTAAAAAATTTATTTTTAATTGAATCAACACATAGATTTTGAACTCTTTGTACCTGATATGGATAAAAGTTGTTTTCTTTCAATGTTCTCCAGACTGTACTATAAGATGTATTCAATCTATTAGAAAGTTGGCGAGTACTAAGTTGAGGACTGTATCATTTCAATGATATTATCTTGTTTGCATACAGCCCGTATTACAGCCATTACAGGATGTTCACTCGAACAAGTAACAAATGGAAAATATCAATTTGTTCTCAAGTTATTGAATACCGATACAAATGTTTCGTAGGCTAAGTAGAGGTGTTCTTCTATTTGGAATCGTCTTTCAAATTCAAGTTCAGCTGCCCGACTATTTCCATTGGCAAAACCATAGACGAAAACATTATCTGTGTACTATTGATTTGGAAATGTACTCTCTTACCTCTCTACCTCTTATTTGAGGAATAGGAAGATTCACCATTTTTTCGTGTTATTGGAGTGCCCAATGCTGTTGAAATTGTTTGAATTACTTTTGATTTGAATTAAATTATGGTAGATATATATAATGTTGGCACTGTCATGATTTGAAACTTTACAAAACTTTCTCTACAATATTCTCTTGTTGAAGGCCATCAATTATTCTAATCACTCTTTTTTGAAGAATAAGTATTATTAGCAGTGCCACAATCACCCCATAGTATAACTCCATATGTAATCAGGGAATGAAAAATACCAAAATAGGTTGTCAAAAGCACTTCCGAGCTTACACAGTATTCAAGCTTTCTAATAAGATATTACCCTAGACAATTTTCTATATAACATATTCACTTGCTCCTTCCATGTCAACTTACTGTCTAAGTACAGCCCAAGAAGTTTCACAGCCTGTCTTTCACATTCACTATTCAAAGAAAAATAGATGTGTTCTGTCTGATTATCATTGATAACAAGATTATTTGCGTCAAGCCAGGTTTTAGTTGCTTGAATGCATTCTAATAGCATTGTTCTCACACTTGTCATATTTTTATGAACGCACATTAAAGTTGTATCATCAGCGTATAGTACTGGTAGGCCCAATGAAATTATATTACAATGAATGTCATTCATATATATATATGAAAAAAATAAATAAATGGCCCAAGGATTGAACCTTGCAGAACTCCTGCTACTACATCTAAAACATCAGACTTCTCATTATTCACTACTACAACTTGCTTTCTTCTTAAGAATGACTCAATTACTCCAAGTTCGCTTCTAACAATGCCATAAAACTGTAATTTAGTTCTTAAAACACTATGTGATATGCAATCAAATGCATTTCACAAATCCAACAAGCGAACACCAGTAACCAACTTATCTTCAAAAGCTTTCAAAATTTTGTTAACAATAGTCTCAACAGCCATTATTGTGCAATGAGCAGGCCTATAAGCATACTGGTTGCAATATAGAAGATTATTACAATTGAAATATTCATATAATTGGGCAAACATCACAGACTCAATGATTCTACCAATAATAGGAACAAGTGAAATTGGGCGGTAACTGTGTGGTTGCGTCTTATCTCCTTTTTTGTACACTGGACTAATTTTACTCAACTTTAGATAATCTGGAAAAGTAGCCTCAGAAAGAACTCAATAAATTAAAAATGTGAATAGTAAAACCATACTGGTAATGATATTTTCTATAACTACATTACTAAGTGCATAGACATCACCAGCATGAGGAGAACTCAGTTTCTTATAAATATCTAAAACAGTTCTAGGCTCCACCTTCTTCCATTTAAAACCATGTTTTCGACCAACTGGCAAGTTATACTTTTTCAGTAACTCTACTGGATCTTTGGAGGCCATATTGATATCATTCACCATTCCAGATACATTTGTAAAATATTTATTGAGAGTATTTGCTGATACTGGTAATTCTTGCTTGATCTTACTTTTTTCAGTTTCTGATTATATAATATTCCAAGCTGTTTTGCATTTATTTTTTGAATTATCAATATAATTATCATTGGCTCTAACTTCCGATTCAGCAATAGTATTCTTAACCTTTTTTTTGAATGCCACATACCTCAGCTTATCTTTCATATTATCGCTCAGTTTCCATTTATTATATAAGGTTATAATAATATAACTCGCATATTGGCAATTCTTTAATCAAACCACTTAGGCCTATTTTTGTTTCTATTTTAAAGCTGTTCACTATAACTTATCACCGAACAACATACATTAAAATGGTTAATTATTATATTCATAAATTTTCCAAGAGCAGAATCTACGTCATTGATACAATATAAAGGCAACCAATCCACATCACAAAGACTCTTCCCCAAATTACTCAATCTAATATCATTATGAATCCAAGTATAACCTATTTCACATCATTCTCTTCAGAAATATTTACTACAAGTTTTGTTCATAAAGTTTTCGAGTTTATTACCCATTTAACGAAGTTAATGTGGATCAAATCCAAATGAAGCATGTTTTTCAAGACCGAATTTTGCATATTTTGTCTGCTATCTCAAATATGGGTGATTCTAGAGGTCTGAGGCGTGTTTTATTTGATTTTCCGTTCATTTTACACAAAATCCATAGATGTAACACCTAAATTAACGCGATAAAAGAATCAGTTTGGCTTTATTTCCATCCTTTTCTAGAAAATTGAGGGCAATCTTTCACTACCCGTAACTCCTTAACAAAGCATTTCTGGACATATGTTTATATAATTTTTTCTTATTATTTTGATGAGAGGAAACCACCTGAGAAGTTTGTTGGGTTACTCGTGTGACAGCCTGTATATACCTACAAATATATTATAGGTTATGTTAGTTATTACATACCTGATATGCCCAGTTTGTTTGCAGTATCACTCCAGATTTTGCCGATAACATTAATATTATGGTGTTCTTTCAAAGAGGTGTTATATATAGCCGGGTAACTTTGCCCTTTTGCCAAAAGTTTATCCATGTCTACAAAAGATGTAGGGTCGTCCTCAATCTCAAACGATGATGCCATTGAAGCACAAGAAACAAAACAACAACTCCAAATTGTGTCAAATTCCTGGCAGATGCAATAGCTATAGTTGGTGTGGGACAGTGGCGCTGTAGTTCAAATTTCCTTTGCAGTGCATGCACAAATGAGATTGTCTGACAGATTTTTGACTAAAGACGAAACTTTGGGAGACAGAACCAGTCATGAAAAAACCGTTTGATTGTGTTTTTGGTCTTGTCTTGTCTTGTTCGATGTGGTGTGCTGGCACTCCATATCCGTCCATTCTAAACTCTTCGCATCAGACACTGTCAGTCAAACTGTCTTGTCTTGTTCTGTTCTGTTCGATTATGTGTGCGGCCGGCCTAAGTTTTCATGACTATTTGACATTGAAATTAAAGTTTTCCAGTTGTACCATTTTTTGTAGATGGGCGATCACATTTTCATGTGTCAAAAGCCGCTGTGTCAAAAATCATGACATTCTTCAAGTCTAAGAATCAGCTGACTCACTAATAAATAACCCTTGTTTGAGGCACAACTCTGAGGCCTACTCTCGTTGTTCTAGTGAAATGGAAAGTTTGTAGGTTATGTATCAGCTGTTCCTCTAGAATTAAATCAATTTTCCTTCCAATCATTAACATTTTTTCCTAATAAAATGTTTTGTATGTCCTTTACTGTATTCTTAAAATAAAATTAATTTTTTTTAATAACTGGCTGAGTATAGTTTCCACATGAAAGAGTAAAAAACAAAAAATACTCATTCTTGCTTTCAATGATCTCTGGGGGGATTCTGTTAGGTTTGTCGGTCACCCCTGACGTGTGCTGAGGTGTTCACCTTTTCATAAATTGGACTAGAGAGAAACTTCTTTGCCATAGCAGAGGTCAGATGTGCTATTTTTGAGCTAGAGGAAAGTTGATTTTTGGAGTGTTAAATGATTGCGAAGGATTTTAAATTTATCACTGATGGAAAGAGTGAGTAAAAACGTTCAAATTGATACTTGATTTGTCCAAAAATTTTATATTGGAGTTATAAGAACGTTTGTGGAGTTGTTTTAATCCCATGGCATATGTTGCTATGGGAATATGAATTAACAGTCAAGTGCAATATGATTGGGAAAGTGAAAAAATCTTTTTATGAATTTATTGTAAGGTAGATTCATTTCACTTTATTTGTACAGATTGTGAAAAAAGAACTAAAATTGGCAAGTAATGGGTAACTCTAGTGATGTAGTTACTTTTCTATTTTGCTAATTTGAGCGAATTATGAAAAAACCTTGTTCCTATCAATCTTGATACAGAACAAGGTAATCAAAAGACTATCTATGATGAAATAGTTGATGAACAATCTCATATCGAAACTGACACTGTATTTCTATTTAATAAGTTATTTTCATTCACTTATACTGGAGATACTGAAGGGATGCATTTCACTTCTAAAGAGAAGCTGGATTCTACCTCGTTCCTGTGTTATTGTCAATGGGAAATCTGGACCCTACTTGAATCTTAAATTCTGATATATTTTATCCCACACTTCTCCTGATTGGGGTACCATACAGTACTGTAAGCTTCTTGAAAATATTTTTCAAAAAAATGTTTGGGGGATACTCCCCTGGAAACGTTTAAAAGCTTATTCCTGAAAAACACATTTTCTGTGATTTTAGACAGTTTTTTCGACTCTTCCGCCATAAATTGGATCATAAGGATGCCTGCTGAAAATAGAAAATTTCACCTGATACAAATTTTTAGTGGAAAATTAAATTTACAAGAAGAATTACATGCATTATCAGCAATTGAAAAACTTTTCTGTGATCACCCAAAATCTCTCAGCAAATAATGTTTGAAGGTCCAGGGCCTAGGCTAGGGTTTTATCTGAGTGAAAGTAAAGTAGGGCTAATAGCACAAGTCTTCTTTTTCTGTCATAGTGGTCCTCAGCCATGTCAAACTGCAGTATTGGGAAATACCTCACTGAACTGGCATTATTAACAGACCAAGTACTGATATGCTGGTTCAACATTGCTGTTCCTCCTTTCCACTTGTCAGCTACTTTGAAACAACTTTTTATTTTTCTCCTTATTATTCCTTTTTTATTTTTATTTTTCTCCTAGCCACTTTATTTCAATGTGAATTCTGCTTATTATTTGATTATTTCTATACAACTAGATATATTTCCAAGTAGTGCTTTATAGCAAGAGGGTACAATGCAAGTTACTCGAGCTCATGTTTGGTATTGAATTTAGATTCAACAGTAAACACTAGTTTAGTTGTAGTGGAGAAGATTAGTTGCAACGCTCGTTCACGTAGATGCATCAGCATGGACACTGCCTGGTCGCATGCTTGAAATATGATGCGACTTGAATCCGTGCGCCTCGCTCGCTCGCACTGGACGCGCCAGCTAGGACACAGCCTAACTTGATAGCCTTGTACTGTATCATATAAATATCTCTGAATTTTGTGAGAATTCAATAATTCCAACTTGCTACTGCGCATCATGCTGTTGTACACTACCTTGTCTTCTTATTAACTTGGTTATTTCCATTGGTTGAGGCAACATCAATATTATTCATTATTGGGTTGAGAAAAGTTCAGTCATTCGCATTTCCTCAGTATTTGAAATTCTTAAAATAAATTTCACATGGAAAAAAACACTTTCCAGCATTTTTGATTATTGAAGTTTCACACGTCTTTAACTAGATTTTTAGGTAGAAGCTAATTTTTTCAGGTTCCTTGATATTTTGTATTATTTAAGGAATTTTCAGTATTTGAAACTCACCAAAGTTAACACGTTTCCTTGTATACACATCAAAATAATTGACTTCTGTATACCTGATACTTTTTCCTCCATTAGGTAAGCTTATGGAGTACAATTCAAGTATTGAAAGCCCATACTCAACTTCCAATATTTCTGTTCTTCCAATTAGAGTATTCAGTACACGATACACTTTACTATTCTGGAATATGGAAAATCATAATTTCAAAATTTTTCCATTGATTTCTCATTGAATGATATTATGATGAACAGTGGCAGATCCACTCTGACTTTTTTGGTAGTGGGGGAATGCACTGTTCATATCTGTGACATTCCCCAAGTTATACATACATGCCTCCTGGGGCCCGTTTCATGAAATTCACAAATTACAAAGTAACAAGTTCACCTACTATTGCACTTGTAACTACAATTTCCCAAGTACAGGCGTTTCTCAAGTCACAATTTGCAAAGTAACAATTCCACTAGTACAAGCGTTTAGGCCTCCTTGTTACTTTTTAGGTCATCTGTTACAAGAAAATTTTGTAATCTTCTTCTTCTTATTTCTCTTCCCAATTTGTAATCGAAATCTAATCTTAATCTAGTTTAGGTTCATTCCTAAATTTTGGTTAGGTCAGTATTATCAAAAAAAGGCGAGGGCCAAACAACAGTGCTTTTAGAAAATAGACAAATATTGTTTGGAGTCTTCTCTGATACATTCACCAAAAAAAAGAAGAAAATATTTCATTTTCAATTTTCATAAACTATATTTTGAAAAATATGAATATTCAAAATATATAAATATTTGCAGGCTGATTTTGCTTATACTCAATCAGTCTTGCAGTATGGGATCAGGGCTTAGAGTTGACCCATGAATTTACATTTCAGGAAGATTTTTGTAATTCAGAAAAATATTATACAAGCTGCAATACAGAAACCTAGACTGTGATCAACAAGATACCTCTTTTCTAAGAAGTAAACGATTAGAGAATTGTTCATAAAACACTAATGCTTTACATAGATAATAAAACATATTTTAAAACAAAAAAAGAAACCGACTTCAGTGAAATGATAAAATACTCACGTACTAAAAAGATTAAAATAAAGTATTTACTTTAAACTGAGAAAATTTTAAATTTCATACAAGTAATCTTTTGAAGTCGGCGCCAAATATTTTATAAAGATGATAAGAAATTCTATCTAATATCAAATCTAACACTGTATTTTTTTGGAGGATGAAGCCCACAAAGGTCTGAGAGTTTTGCGTGGGTAATGAATTGGATGATGGAGATTGATGAGTTGAACCTACAGTTCTAGGTGGGTTCCGAACCACCAGGAAGTGATTGATAAGAAATTCTATCTAATATCAAAACTAACACTGTATTTCAATTAAATATGTGATTTACACTCACTTTTACTGAAATACAGTAATTGATAAGAAATTCTATCTAATATCAAAACTAAAACTGTATTTCAATTAAATGTGATTTACACTCACTCTTACTGAAATACAGTGTCAGTTTTGATATTAGATTGTTCAATTATTTCGTCATGGAAAACATCACAGAGTAATTCTGTTATATTTTAGAAGTTTATGGGAAGTTTGGCGCCGACTTCAAAAGATTACTTGTATGAAATTTAAAGTTTTCTCAGTTTAAAGTAAATACTTTATTTTAAACTTTTTAGTACGTGAGTATTTTATCATTTCACTGAAGTCGGTTTCTTTTTTTGTTTTAAAATATGTTTTATTTTAAGCTTTTTAGTTGAATTTTCAAACTCTGAAAACATGATAAATTTCTTAAAGCCTACATTATGAAATATTTATCAAATTAGCAAGCCAATAATTAATTTATAACATCGAAAGTTAAGTAACTAAAAATCCAAGAAAAGATAAACTAAGGAAAATTCTACAACGTTTTATTTAATGTGGAATATTGTATTTGGGAGAATTATAATAGCGAAAGGCTTCTTAAAAGTGAAATGGCTTTTGATTCATTTTGATGTGGTCCCTTTCAGAATATACCTACACTGAAATAGTAGGCCTATATTACGTTACAAGTGTGGAAAATATTGTGCTTACTGAAAATATGATAAGTAAACGCAGGAGATGAAGTTGAGTGCGGTATTATCATACGAGTATGGTAAACATCTTCCCGGACGAGTTATGTACGATATTTTTTGTGTTATGATTGCAACTAAATAACCTTATTCCTATGACTCAATAACATCAACTAAATTATTTACAATTTTCATATGAACATATGGACAGAAATATTATATTCTTCTTATTCTCGATTCAAATTAAGTTCATGTGATTGGTCAAAACGGGACATTAAAGACATCTTTCACACTGAACCAGCTTTGGGTAACCGATGTCGTTTACCCGGCATAATTGCATTGCATCATATGATTTCGAAAACCGTCTAGTTGTAAAGCACTCCATATGATACAATGATTTGCCTGCTAAACGACACCGGTTATCCGATTGGCGGTTATGTGTGGAACTATCCTATTCAAACTTGATTGAAATGAAGACATCGAAGAATGCTCCTTTTTGTTTAATATTGGGCTAAGTATTGGGCCGATCCTTGTGAAACTTGTATGGGACCACCGCTGAGCGATGCTCTTTCATTTAAAAAAGAATTCATCGAAATCGGTTCAATATTGTTCAAATGATTGATGTACAAACATAAAAAAAAAAAAAAACAGGTCGAATATAGTAACCTTGTTGTTTTTGGAAGTCGGTTAAAAAATGAAAAACATTTTATAGTCCATGATTCACCATATAATCTTAGGCCAGTATCAATTACTTCTGAGTATATTGAATCACTTAAATTCAATTGAATTTGTGAAGGCTAAAAGACAATTCAAGTTTACTGCTCCTTAACTAATAAATATTATCCCTGCAGAATTTATCCAATGTAGATTGAATGAAACACTAAGCAGGAAGATGGATACATGGAGTTTGTCCAGCAATGTTACAGAATTCATTTTTCAAAAGAACTTTTATTCACCCACACTTCTCCAGAAGAAATAGTATAGCTCTATTATCATTTTCTCTTTAGGCTACTCAAGATAGATGTTAATATGATATGTAATTACACATTAATGTCTCTCAATCATGTCAGTAAGATTGTATCACGGTTTCTTCTTTTCATGTATAGTAATAACAAAAATTATTGTGCAGTTTAATTATAGTATTGAACTATATTAATTTTCAAATACAGAGCCTCAAAAGCATATTGTAGGCTAAATCAATAACAAAACTATAATAAAGAAACAATAATAAAACTTCAATGATGAATAAACTCAAAAGAGCAGTAGTGACATCAACTACAAAACTATTTTTTTAAATAACATAACCACAAAAGCACTTGTGAAAAAAGTTACCCATTTATTGCAATAAAAATTTTGGCTAATATCTACTAGTGTTTACGTGTTACTTGTGAAAACATAAATATTCACTATAGTGAACTTGTGACTTTCTACTAGTGAATAGGTGAATTTTCACTTGTGACTAAAATACTGGTGAATTTCGTTTGTGAAACACTTGCAACTCAGAAAAGTAACAAGTTCACCAAAATTCACTGGTGAATATGTTACTTGTGACTTCTGTGAAACGGGCCCCTGGGTGGTGCTAAGGAACAGTGAAAACTTGAAGCTGATCAAACATGGTTCAGAACAAGAAAATATGGAATTTGAAAGACTGCACCAATCAATCAGTCCTTTTCAGGACTATGACAGCTCAAGCTTTGCCCTCAACTTAAACTTTTATGAATTGATCTTGACAGACTCAGAAAGGCCATATCAAAGTTTTTATCAAAAATATTCAGGGAAGAGGAAATTGACACTGGATGACAGCCAACTTCACAACAGAGAGACTATCCCTAGATTCACCCTGGCAAGTAGAGTTAATGATGAAAAAAATGGTGTTGCAACCTATGTGAAAGACCAGCTTATCTTTGAGCATCTTGTTGACAGCAGCCGCCAACTGATTCATACATCATCTTCTATGAAACTTGGGTCACATACCATATCAAATGTGTACAAGCCCTCAGCTGTTATCTGGCGCAACTCACCAATTCATCCACAGACCAAATCATGGATAATTGTTGCGGACTTCAATAGTCATCACACCACATGGGGCTATCATCAATGTGATCTAAATTTGCACAAAATGAAGGACTTGGCAGATATGAACCAGCTTTGACTAATATGTGATGCTTAGATGCAAGGGATCTTTTTGTTTGCCAGGTGGAAACAAGATTACAACCCAGACTTGTGTTTTTTCATTGCTGACATGAAGAATGAAGTTAGGGTTGTAAAGATGAGAAGCGTTTACAAAATCACAACACTTCTGTAAAATATATAATCTGAGAAATTTCATTCCTGTCATAAAATAAAAATTTCATACTTTTCAACACCACAATGGAATCTGAAAAAGGCAAACTGAGAAGAATATTCTGCAGTTCAAGACTCAACAATTGACTGGATACCACCATACCCTTACAATACAACAGATTTTCAAGTGCTGTACTGATTGCAGCCAGGCAGAGTATCCCTTGATGACACAAAGAAAAATATATTTCAGGATGGTACAGGGAATCTGAGGAACTGTATAGAGAGAATGAGAAGAGTGGCAGCAGAGAGCTAGCATCACAACTTATGAGTGCATTGGACAAAGGCTGCAGAGATATATGGGTAAAGACCATAGAGAAAATGAATTTCGCACACTCCAGCAGGAAGGCATGGTCACTGCTGCACAAAATTTAGTCTGCACACACCCACCATGTCCTCCTTCAATAATCAATCCAGATTGAATTGCATTACAACTTGTTGCACTGACAAGACCAGGGATGAAAAGATCCCAGTACAGAACCATGGATCATGAGTCGAAAAGAAAGCTCAACTGCACAGAGAGAGCCTACCACAAGTATCACCCATCACAGAGCAATATATCTGCAAAGCAATAAAGACAGTTGCACCATCCAAATCTTCCAGACTGGACGACATACTTCCTGAATTCATCCTTCATTCTGGACCAGCAACAGTCACTTGGCCCCCTAAATTGTTTCCCAACATCTTAAAATCTAGCCAGATCCCATCAATCTTAAAGCAAGCAAAAGTGATTGCCATTTGTAAATTTGAAAAAGATCCATCACTGAGACATGATACAATGTCCCTTCTGAGTGTAGTATACAAACTGTTTGAGAGAGTGGCACTCTTTGAGTGTAGTATATAATCTTTTTTTTTTTTTTTTTTTTTTTTTTTTTTTTTTTTGTAGATTACGTCTTGGAGACTCCAGTTAAGGAGTATAAGACAAGTCAGATCAACAATATTATACACTAGATACCATAATTACTTCAATTAGTTGAGGTGAGGCTTAATTTTCATGTGAAAGGAACTCTTGTACACTATAAAAAGCTTTATCAACTAAATATTTCTTCAATTGATTTTTAAATATTTCTATATTTTCAAGACTCTTCAAAAACTGCGGTAGCTTGTTGTAGAATTTCCTACCAATATAACTAGGTTTTTGTTTGAATAGGCTACTATTGTGACTCACCAAGTGATAATCTCCTCGGCTTCTTGTATTATAATCATGTACATCAAGATTTTGGTTAATATCATTCGTTTTTACATATAAAGTAGCTTCATACACATATAAGCAGGGTACAGTTAGGAGACCAAGTCTCTTGAACAACGGCCTACATGAATCTAATCTATTTACTCTTTCTATACACCTAACCGCTTTCTTTTGGATCTTAAACACCCTATCAAGATTTTGTTTTGATGAATTACCCCATACTAAGATAGCATACCTAATATGTGACAGTAAGAGCCCATGGTAAGCTGTAAAAAGTAACTTTTTGTCATTCAATCTAGCGAGCTGTCGCAGGACAAATACCCCAGATGAAATTTTACTACATATTTTCTCAATGTATGGAGTCCAGGTCAATCGTCTATCCAACGTAACTCCTAGAAATGCAATTTCTTCTTCCTGGTCTAATTGATTATCGTTTACAAACACGTTTATAGCCCTATCTTCATTTAAATTATGTTTGTTTTTGAATTGAAGGTATTGGCATTTTTTACTATTTATAGTTAATTTAAACTGGTTTAAAAATTGGACAATGGACTGCACACCTATATGGGCACTTATTTCTAAATTATCTAGAATGGAATTGCTGAAAATGAGTGATGTATCATCAGCAAATAAGAGGGCTCTACCACTAATTAATTCTTTAGGTAAACGGTTGACATATAACAAAAAAAGCAATGGACCTAGTATTGACCCCTGAGGCACTCCAGCTTGCACCTCTAATTTATTAGATTTATTCTTTACTATACTATTACCAACTACTGTAGTTAGTTCTACACATTGTTTTCTCCCAATAAGATATGATTCAAACCATTTCAGTTCAACCCCATTTACACCTACATTTTGCAGTATTTCCAATAAAGTTCTATGATTAACACAATCAAATGCCTTTGACAGATCTAAGAAGATTGCAGTAGCTTTATCACCTGAATCTAATATATCTATTAGTTTTTCAACTAGAGAAACTATGGCTGTTTTTGTTGATCTCCCTTTCTGGAAGCCATGCTGTTCATCACAGATAAAGTTAGCTTCTTGAAGGTGCAGAAGTAACCTATTTAGAACTACTCTTTCAAAAATTTTACTTATTACATTTAAAATACTAATGGGCCTATAGTTTTCTACCTTTTCTCTATCGCCACTTTTGAAGATTGGCAAGATCTTCCCCTCTTTTAAATTATCTGGAAAAACACCTTGTTCTAATGAATGATTGATCAGATGAATCAAAGGGTCTAACAATTGATCTTTACATTCTTTCAGAATTTTACTGGATACCCCATCCATTCCTACAGTTTTTTTATTATTTAAACTATCAATGATATTTGACAACTCGTCTTGGCATACTGGGTGGAATTTTAATTCGTTCTGAATCCCCTCAGTATTCCTCATGTTTGCATCACTAATACCTGTATTAAGAGATTTTTGAAGATCCTTAGCAACCAGTTGATAATATCTGTTAAAGAAATTACAAATGTCTACACTATCATCAATATATTTTTTATTTTCGTTAATTATTCTGGGGACACTAGTATAAGCATCTACATGAGCTACTTGCCTATTTTTGTTTATTACATCCCACACTGCTGTGTTAAAGTACACACTATTATTCAAAATTTCAGCTGTTTTCTTACATTTCGCTCTTTTCACTTTTTTCATATAGTTTTTCTTTAGAGCTTTGTAATTATCTTCACTTAACATATTTCTAGATAGTTTGAATTCATCATATGCATCTTTAACCCTATTTCTTTCTGCAAGGATATCATCAGTTATCCACTCTTCAATCTTGTCTAATTTGTTCTTTACAGGGACTTTTTTAACTGGACAACTCATAGTAATATGAAACCTTAAAATATTAATGAAACTATCATATTTGTCATTTAAACTATTGCTATTGTAAACCCTACTCCAGTTTTCTTGTAGCAGATTCTGCTTCAAACAATCGATATTCCCCTGTTCACATTGTTGAATTTCTTTCATTACTCTACTCTTTTTAATTGATTTATGACCTTGCAACCCCACCTCTAAGATTTGATAGTCATGATCAGATAGTTCCGAGCCGCCTAATCTTGTTTTAGAGTAATCTATATTAGTAAGGATGTTATCAATTATTGTTTGTGATGTTCTTGTGACTCTGGTATATTCATGAACTTTTATTTCCAAGTTATTCATGCAAATAATATCCTTTAAATCTTCTGTCATTTTATTCTGTGTTGCAAAGTCTGTATTGAAATCTCCCGCTACAATAACGTTTGTAAAACGAGTAGTAGTAATCTCTAAAAGCCTATTGAATAGTTCACAAAAGTTGTTCCATTCCCCATTTGGTGACCTGTAAATACCTAACACCGCTACTTCGAAATTATTGTCGATTTTTACTCTCAAACCAGTAACTTCTAAATCCATTTCCACAGCAAATTTCTCTGCATATTCTAAATTAAATATTTGCATATTCTTAGCATTTTTAGTGAAGATAGCTACTCCCCCACTTCGATGAGATGTCCTGCAATACGACGTTTTCAATGAATAGTTTGGAATATTAAGTTGTGACAATTCATCTTCTTTTAAACCATGCTCTGTGAAAATAGCTATATCAGGAGCCTCTTCTTTAAAAAATACTTCGATTCTATCTATTTTGTTACGAATGTATTGAATATTCTGATGGAACACAGTGAGTACCGGTACTTCCCTATCATCCCTTATTACTTTATCGTTGCTTTTGCATATTGAAGTAGATTTACTTAATCTCTTAGAATCTTGAGAGCCTATCAGATTGCTACAAGAGTTCCTTCCACTAATGCTATCCTGATTTTTTGATCGATTAACGTCTTTTAATACAATTGAAGATATGAATTTATCATCTGAAACTAGTTTCCCTTCCCGGTTTTGAGCCACTTTACTAAAAAAGGTTCGTTAGATGATTGTTTAGGAGAATTATTGACAGTAGATTGCAAACGACTTTCAATCAGCTCTGCCAGCCTATTACAAAATATTACTTTGCCAGATTGATTTAGATGTAGTCCATGATTAGTGAAGTTTTGTTTTTTCAGCCTTTCATTTAGAAAACAAATCCCCAACTGCTTAGAATTCTTATTTTTTAGGCTGTTGATTGTATTATGAATTGATTTATTTGTTGACTTAATGGCTTCATTTAGCTCTGGCCTATCAAACCTATACGGAATTGTACTTATTATTACATTAGTTTTTTGGCTGAGTGGCACAATCTCTTTAATTTTTTCATTTATTTCAGGAAGATGTTTTAGATTAGGTTCATTTATATTGTTTGAGCCACCCAGTACTATTAGAAAATCGTTTTTTCCAAAATCTTTAGTTTGTTCCTGTGCTGACTCTACGATAGCGTTTATAGGGGCACTTGGTTTGAAAAAGCTCTGAACTTCATACTTATTTTTTAATCTTTTATTTAGTAGGTCACTACAGTCTCGTCCATGACTGGATGTCAAGAGCAGTACTCTACCTTTCCTATCGTTATTTGCCCTTACTTTAGTTTTGGTTGCTGTTTGCAAAACCTGACTATACGTTTTTGTTTGACCATTTCTATTTATTTTTTCCCCTTGATTTAGGTTCTACTTTTTTTGTATTGATCAGAGGTTCAGATCTTATCATTTAACATAACCTCAAATCTGGTTCATGACAGAAATATTTTATAATATCTTCTCCTTGCCTGCCAATGCCAACGTAATACCCATCCAATCTAGCAAGCATTTGCATTTTGACAGTTGTCAGCTGTTTTTGCCCGACGAATTGTTATTCAAACTTTGTTAAATAAAAAAAAAAAGGAATCATTTTGTAGATTATTGAATGCAATAAATAATAAACTGTAAGTAATTCTGCAGCCACTTGAACTACGTTTCAAGTGGACTATTTTTCTTTTCCTTGCAACGTCACTATGACGTAAATTATTATTTAATAAATCTGCCAATCAAAAAACCCGATTGATAAAAATTGTTGTTGTGATCGGTGTATGAATACTGAAAAAAAAAGAGAAGAGAGAAGCTGGCCGTTAGGGACATGTACACGTCTGAATGTTGAATGTGTTAATCGTTAATTGTAAAAAAGTACCAGGAAGTTAAGATTCATATTATAGCACCTGAAAAATTAAAAAAATTAAATAGTTTAAAGTAGAATCCATATTAGGCCGGAATACATTCTATTATCAAAAGGACCATTTAAAAATCTATGACCTGCTGCCGACTGCCGTCGCCTACCTAGGAGGGTGTCCTGCCAGGACAATTTTCATCGCCACGCACCTGACTGTGAGTAGTGAAAATTTTTTATTTACCTGGGCCCAAGGTAATTTGTGCGCGCTTTAAAAGAAAAATAAAAAACAACGAATTCAATGTGTGACCCGAGATAGGCCTATATACATTCGTTCAGCAGCATTTGAGAAGCCGATCACCTGTTCTATCACTGTAAGAAATTTTCATAAATCCTTATTTGCCATGCAAGCACCCTAAGTCTCATGCTCTTAATAACTTACTATCTAATTATATTTCTTGCAAAAATAAATGAAAAAACTATCAAAGGATTTTATATTTTTTTTGTCTCAAATTTTCTTTTTTTTTCTCACCAACATCTACAAATGCCTAGTACCTCTAGCGCATCGTGACACAATGGCGCCCAACGTGGGGCGTGAAGAAGGAGGTGGAATTTTCTACAGTTTCTATTTCAAGTACTCAGGTGCGGTAATAATTTTGTATTAAAATCTTTTTTTTTTCTTGTGTGAAATTTCACACGAATCAGGAGCAGGAGAGTTTGGGGGCTCGCATTCTATTCAGGTGCTAGTAGTGTCCCAAATATCAAACTCTAATATTTATTATTAAATTATATATTAAAATAAAAAAAATAAAAAATAAAATAAATAAAACAAATAAATAGAAAAAAATAAAAATAAAAAATACTTGCATATTAGAAGTAATATGTTCAACCTAGTTTTAGGTACTATTTAAGCTACATTATTGGCTAATTATTACTATTACTTACCTTCTGGTTTAATTTTTAAATTTATAGGAAGTAGGGTACTTTATTTGTGTATTTATTGTTTGTTTCCATGTCTGGTGTTGTAATCTCTCTCCCAAAGCACTACAAGCAGCACAATCATTTCTGTATTTCTCACTTTTGCATTGACACATTTCCGACTCCGTCATTACCGAGATATCATCACGCTGACCTCATACTTCAAGGGATTCACCAACATCATACTTGAACTAGCCCAGCAGTCTTATTCTCTGGTTATCATGATGGCAGACCTAACGGCGGACTCTCAAACTTCATATATGGACTTCGGCGGCGACGCGACTACCCGCGAACAAACCATGACTACTCCCGCAACCACCAACGTACCAGGAGAGGTGGAGGAGACCCCACGTAGGAGGGAGATGGGCAGCATGAGCTCTGTGGGTTTTCATCCCGACAACCTACAACAACTGTCATCTACCCAAATAGAGACCCTAGACGAGCCAGCTGCGCAGTTGTCCCACGCACCCAGTCTACACACCTCTATGCCACCGGAGGAATTAGAAGAATTGAGCGATGGCCTAAAAGCCGCCCTGATGAACGACAGTCTAGGGAACTTGACAGCGCTAATAATGAAGATGGATGCTAAATTAACAGCAGATAATGCTAAGCTGAGAGCAGACATGAAAGATATGAAGAACGACACCGCTGAAATGAAAAAGGATGTTAAAAATGACAACTTGAAATTAAGAGAGAGCATAGACGCCATGGAAACCAAGTTGAACAAGAAACTGGAAATCCAATCTGCCGAAATAAGAATGGTGACCGCTCAACTAGACGGTTCTCTAGTAAGAATAAATAGACGTTTCGACCAGATTCCAGAAGTCATAAAGAAGGAGGTAGATATTCTACGCACCGAGGAACAGAAGGATTTGAATGCCAAGGTAGAGGAAATGCAGAATAATGCAGAGACGCACCGACAGGATATGAAGAAAGAGTTGGAGGAAAGATTCCGAAAATCAGAAAATAAGCAAAAGACTGAGTGTGATATGATTCGTACGCAACTGGAACAAAGCATTGATACAGCTGAACAACAACTTAAACTCACAGTAACAGAGATGGTAATTAAATTAGATGAAACTATAGAAATGCAAAATACAGAGCATGCTCAAATAAATAGTTTAACTGATACCCACGCCCAGTTAGAAAAAAAATGTGACTCTATGGAAGGAAGGTTGCATGCGGTTAGTATTGAAGTAAAGGATGAATTAGAACAACAGAAGATTAAAATGTCGCAATTAGAAACAAAAATAAACTGTGCGCGAAACAGCGGCGAAGTCACTGTTATACCCGATGTTCAAAGCGTCACACAATTGTTTAATGGACTCGGAAAATTTGCCATCGGCAGCGAACATACCCAGTGGCTCCGGCAACCAGCAGGGAAGTCATCAAAATAATAACAACACCTCCAAAAATAAAGCATGACTAATCGGTGAAACGACCTATTCATCACTAGCCACTAAACTCCTGCCTGACACTGAAATGAATAGACCGTTATATAGAGCCAACCACGAAGTGCGCGGAGGCGTCCAACACCATAGGAGACATGTGCGTTTTAAACCACGTCTGCCTCGGAGCCACCTCACCATCCAAAGTCCCCGAGATAGCAAGGCCACTAGTGACTACATGAATACACCACACTCTCACCTGTGTCAGGCCACATTCCGCGACGACATCAGGGAGACGTTATTAGATGAGACAGGACCAGCAACCGAAAAAATGGGAAAATGTAACGAATATTAAGCCCTATAAACGTGCATGATTACTATGATATAGACTAGGCCAGCTAGTCAATAGATAAAAGAAGAAAGAATTTTCATTACCCACAACGTGATCTTCAAAATACTTTGTCTCACGGCGTTTTGATTTCATAAAAGCTCAATTAAAATGTGGATGTGTGTGTGCTTCATATGTCGTCAGGGAGAGAGAGAAAACATTAAATAATTATAAATAATTTCACAACACTGTTAAGTTGTGTGGGTCTCTACCCAAATTTCATTGTTTGTTTATATTTTTCAAGAGGTTACAAAAATGTAACTTCTACATCAAATACACGGCCTGCTAATGCTAAGCGCTGATCGCCGATACAGGTGCCTTTAGTACCAACCTATCATTGCATGTATGAAATATTATCAGAAAAGATCATAAAATCAAATAAAAATCTATAATTAATGTTTAAGCATGTTGAAAAAATAATTGTAATATTTGTATGAAGAAAACAAAAAAAAAACCCCCCTGTTCATGCTGAACAAGGAAAAAAATATATATATGGAAATATTTATAACATTATGTGGTCATGGTATCTCATATTCACTATTCAAGTCAGTAGTCAGTTATATCAAGCAAGCAGACTGTTACATTGCCAATACCAACCAAGCATATATCGCCACGAAGTATTAGAACTTTTATGATTGTATAAATCTTATCTAGCAAATCTCAATGTCACCTATTTATATTCCATTTTCGAACAACTTATATTATTGTGAATTTAAGAATCTTATGAATGTGTCCAAGCTTGAGTCGTATTTTCAACATTGTCTACCTTGACAAAACTTTTTGTATTGCGCCGAAGCGCGTCGATTCTATTGGCTACACTGCTTTTATACTTATTGCTCCGTGAAGGAGGCCATATTGTGCAGACCACCAAGTTCGAATTTATATTTGAAATAATTATTACGAGGCCAAGATTGTATCTAGCATCTTTATTAATGTGTGATTTATTACGCTACCAGCTAACACTATTCTTCTAGTCAATAGGTACCTGTTAATGTTAAGACTCTTTCCTTGTGCGTTTCTTGTCACGTTTGTATAGATTTATTTAAATTCTCACAGTTCGCTAAAAATCTGTAGAGCTTAAGCTGTTCAAACTTAAATAATTCAGGGGCTCATTATGTGACGAAACGGCGTATTTAGGCCCAATTTAGAATATTTCTCGTCAAATACACCATAAGTTCTTATTGTAAATTTGGCAATCAGGCTCTTTTTGAAATTGAGTATGGTACTGACTTACCTCATTATGTGTTACCTACCACTCACTTTTATTGTTGTTCATTGTTTTTAATGTATATTTTGGGCTGCTAGGAAGCTTCGAGCCGTTTTCTTTACAATCATTTAACATAACCTCAAATCTGGTTCATGACAGAAATATTTTATAATATCTTCTCCTTGCCTGCCAATGCCAACGTAATACCCATCCAATCTAGCAAGCATTTGCATTTTGACAGTTGTCAGCTGTTTTTGCCCGACGAATTGTTATTCAAACTTTGTTAAATAAAAAAAAAAAGGAATCATTTTGTAGATTATTGAATGCAATAAATAATAAACTGTAAGTAATTCTGCAGCCACTTGAACTACGTTTCAAGTGGACTATTTTTCTTTTCCTTGCAACGTCACTATGACGTAAATTATTATTTAATAAATCGGCCAATCAAAAAACCCGATTGATAAAAATTGTTGTTGTGATCGGTGTATGAATACTGAAAAAAAAAGAGAAGAGAGAAGCTGGCCGTTAGGGACATGTACATGTCTGAATGTTGAATGTGTTAATCGTTAATTGTAAAAAAGTACCAGGAAGTTAAGATTCATATTATAGCACCTGAAAAATTAAAAAAATTAAATAGTTTAAAGTAGAATCCATATTAGGCCGGAATACATTCTATTATCAAAAGGACCATTTAAAAATCTATGACCTGCTGCCGACTGCCGTCGCCTACCTAGGAGGGTGTCCTGCCAGGACAATTTTCATCGCCACGCACCTGACTGTGAGTAGTGAAAATTTTTTATTTACCTGGGCCCAAGGTAATTTGTGCGCGCTTTAAAAAAAAAATAAAAAACAACGAATTCAATGTGTGACCCGAGATAGGCCTATATACATTCGTTCAGCAGCATTTGAGAAGCCGATCACCTGTTCTATCACTGTAAGAAATTTTCATAAATCCTTATTTGCCATGCAAGCACCCTAAGTCTCATGCTCTTAATAACTTACTATCTAATTATATTTCTTGCAAAAATAAATGAAAAAACTATCAAAGGATTTTATATTTTTTTGTCTCAAATTTTCTTTTTTTTCTCACCAACATCTACAAATGCCTAGTACCTCTAGCGCATCGTGACATCTCTTAGAATCTTCATAGCCTATCATATTGTAATAAGAGCTCCTCTTACTAATGCTTTTCCAATTTTCTGATCAATTAACTTCTTTTTATGAAATTGAAGATATGAATTTATCATTTTAAACTATTTTTCCTTCCCGGTTTTGAGTCACTTTACTAAAAAAGGTTCGTTAGATGATTTTTCAGGAGAGTTATTGAAAGTGGATTGCAAACGACTTTCAATCAGCTCTGCCTACCTATTAATAGCAATAGTTTAAATGACAAATATGATAGTTTCATTGATATTTTAAGGTTTCATATTACTATGAGTTGTCCAGTTAAAAAAGTCCCTGTAAAGAACAAATTAGACAAGATTGAAGAGTGGATAACTGATGATATCCTTGCAGAAAGAAATAGGGTTGAAGATGCATAATGATGAATTCAAACTATCTAGAAATATGTTAAGTGAAGATAATTACAAAGGTCTAAAGAAAAATTATACAAGAGAAGTGAAAAGAGCGAAATGTAAGAAAACAGCTGAAATTTTGAAGAATAGTGTGTACTTTAAAACAGCAGTGTGGGATGTAATAAACAAAAATAGGCAAGTAGCTCATGTAGATGCTTATACTAGTGACCCCAGAATAATTAACGAAAATAACAAATATATTGATGATAGTGTAGACATTTGTAATTTCTTTAACAGATATTATAAACTGGTTGCTAAGGATCTTCAAAAATCTCTTAATACAGGTATTAGTGATGCAAACATGAGGAATACTGAGGGGATTCAGAACGAATTGAAACTCCACCCAGTATGCCAAGACGAGTTGTCAAATATCATTGATAGTTTGAATAATAAAAAAACTGAAGGAAATTGATGTGGTATCCAGTAAAATCCTGAAAGAATAATTGTTAGACCCTTTGATTCATCTGATCAATCATTCATTAGAAGAAGGTGTTTTTCCAGATAATTTAGAAGAGGGGAAGATCTTGCCAATCTTCAAAAGTGGTGACAGAGAAAAGGTAGAAAACTATAGGCCCATTAGTATTTTAAATGTAATAAGTAAAATTTTTGAAAGAGTAGTTCTAAATAGGTTACTTCTGCACCTTCAAGAAGCTAACTTTATCTGTGATGAACAGCATGGCTTCCAGAAACGGAGATCAACAAAAACAGCCGTAGTTTCTCTAGTTGAAAAACTAATAGATATAATAGATTCAGGTGATAAAGCTACTGCAATCTTCTTAGATCTGTCAAAGGCATTTGATTGTGTTAATCATAGAACTTTATTGGAAATACTGCAAAATGTAGGTGTAAATGGGGTTGAACTGAAATGGTTTGAATCATATCTTATTGGGAGAAAACAATGTGTAGAACTAACTACAGTAGTTGGTAATAGTATAGAAAAGAATAAATCTAATAAATTAGAGGTGCAAGCTGGAGTGCCTCAGGGGTCAATACTAGGTCCATTGCTTTTTTTGTTATATGTCAACCGTTTACCTAAAGAATTAATTAGTGGTAGAGCCCTATTATTTGCTGATGATACATCACTCATTTTCAGCAATTCCATTCTAGATAATTTAGAAATAAGTGCCCATATAGGTGTGCAGTCCATTGTCCAATTTTTAAATCAGTTGAAATTAACCATAAATAGTAAAAAATGCCAATACCTTCAATTCAAAAACAAACATAATTTGAATGATGATAGGGCTATAAACGTGTTAGTAAAATGTAGGTGTAAATGGGGATAATAATCAATAATCAATTAGACCAGGAAGAAAAAATTGCATTTCTAGGAGTTATGTTGGATAGATGATTGACCTGGACTCCATACATTGAGAAAATATGTAGTAAAATTTCATCTGGGTAATTTGTCCTGCTAGATTGAATGACAAAAAGTTACTTTTTACAGCTTACCATGGGCTCTTACTGTCACATATTAGGTATGCTATCTTAGTATGGGGTAATTCATCAAAACAAAATCTTGATAGGGTGTTTAAGATCCAAAAGAAAGCGGTTAGGTGTATAGAAAGAGTGAATAGATTAGATTCATGTAGGCCGTTGTTCAAGAGACTTGGTCTCCTAACTGTACCCTGTTTGTATATGAATGAAGCTACTTTATATGTAAAACCGAATGATATCAACCAAAATCTTGATGTACATGATTATAATACAAGAAGCCGAGGAGATTATCACTTGGTAAGTCACAATAGTAGCTTATTCAAACAAAAACCTAGTTATATTTGTAGGAAATTCTACAACAAGCTATCGCAGTTTTTGAAGAGTCTTGAAAATATAGAAATATTTAAAAAACAATTGAAGAAATATTTAGTTGATAAAGCTTTTTATAGTGTACAAGAGTTCCTTTCACATCAAAATTGAGCCTCACGTCAACTAATTGAAGTAATTATGGTATCTAGTGTATAATATTGTTGATCTGACTTGTCTTATACTCCTTAACTAGAGTCTCCAAGACATAATCTACAAAAAAAAAAAAAAAAAAAATTACAGAAAATTTCTCTGCCAAATTGATGTAGACCATGAATAGTTAAATTTTGTTTTTTTCAGCCTTTCATCCAGTAAACAAATCCCCAATTGCTCAGAACTCTCATTTTTCATGCTGTTGATTGTATTTTGAATTGATTTATTTGTTTACATGATGGTTTCATCCAGGTTCATGGCGTTGAGAGTTATTGTCAAACATATTGACCCACAAACATACAGAAAAAGTTGCAAGTATCTAATCATGAGTCACAAGTCAAAACTAAGAACTCGCTATGCTCGTTAAACAATTTCTTCAAAAACATAAATTTCTGAGAATGGTATGTTTAAAATCCTCAAGAAATCCACTCAGCATGTTGTACAAGTCGAATACTCTCTGCAATAACAAATAATCCCTGCTATCCTCCTCTATTTCCTCCTACTACATCTTCAACACTGCTCATCTCTGTCCTTCTCCTGAGTTCTACACCTCTCCTAACATCTTATTCTACTTCTCCTTCTCCTCCCTTCTCTCATTTTCCCTCGTTTCATCCTTGCATATGAAAAATGCCAGATCCCTTGAAAATTTAAGGTCTGAGGGCTCTCTCCTGGAAAAATAAAAAGTTTCCTTGGTCTTTGATGTGCGATTCCAAGCGTTTTACCTTATTATCAACTATTCTCCTCATGTTAATTGTTGATTGACTCATGGGGTGACCAATTCTACATTCACAGTATTTTCTATAATGTTTCGAGGCACCTAGGTTATTAATAACATAATACAAATTTGAACAGGCACAGAAATGAGAATTTGAAGACTATCCACCAAAATACTTCATCTATCTCAAGCCCACAGTGCCAACTTTATTCATGTAGCCTGAAGGCCCTTCAAAACCATGTCTCAAGGCTCCAAAAATACTGGAAATCACCATAGCTTCATGGGGCCATTGAAAGCCCAAAGCCATTGAAGGACCCTAGTATCAATGTTGACATTTTATATGATATATTTTAATATGATTTTACAGTAACTACAAATGCAACTGCAGTCCTAGTAATATAAGCTTTTTAGTTATACAGTAAAACCTGTCTAAGACGGACCCCTTGTAAGACGGAAACCTGCTGAAACGGAATGTTTCATCCGGTCCCTAGGAATTTTGTACAGTATATGATCACCGGCCCTGTCTAACCCAGAAACCTGCCAAAACGGAAATTTTTTTTCAGTCCAGTGGAGTTCCGCCTTACACAGGTTTTACTGTATTATTTATCATTTTTTAATTACTCAAAGTACTATTCAATTTGAAACTCATAAACTTCGTTCTGAATATTTTGCAGTTTGAAAAATTGTCAGTTCCTTTAATTTCCAACTTTCAACAGGGCCAAATAGTTAGCACTGAGTAAGCTTCTCATACCTGGAGGAGAACCAGTGTGATGAGTACTTTCAAATGTAGCTTATTATTGGATTCAATTCTCTTCAATATTATTTCATATAACATTACTTTTGCTTGTATGACATTGTGCTGATTATTTTATTTTGTACTTCACAAAAAACTTCACAAAAAAACGACATAGTGGGAGCTGAGTTTCTTCTGCAGCAGGCCTAAGAAGTGAGATACTATGACATGCCATTTTCTAATATATTAATCAAGAATAAGCTGAGAGTCAAGGTGACATAAATTACTTCACTGATATTCTTTCATAACGATTAATGAAAATGTACATACAATAAACAAGCAATAGCAATTGAAGAACAATTTATTTTCAAGAAAAATACATCACATCACTTCAAAAACACAGAAAAATGTTAGACTGAGATAGTTATCACTATCTCTGATTTAATTTAACACAAAAAAAATCCTAACACATATTATTTTTTTTTTCAACAATTCATTATAACACATTTCATTTTTCTTTCAACAACTCATTATAACACACAAAAATCCCCACACAATTTTTTTTGTTTTAATTTTTTTGAATAGATGGATAACTGCACACAGCAAACAATCATAATAATTAAGTGGGACAGCTTTGGAAAACTTGTCCAAAAACAAATAACTCCTAGCTAAATAAATAATTCCATTGGCTGGAAGCGAATTTTCTGTCCTCTTTTTCCCATTACAACATCCAGCCATGGTGACGATTCTGAAAAAAAGGAATTTTTTCAGCAATTTAAAATAAAATCAAAATGCATCTCTCACTATAAAATTAAATAGTCAAAGGGCCAGTTGCAGAAACGCCAATCAAAGAGAACTCTAGGAAAAAGTCCTAATCAGATAAACTGAGATCAGTTTTTGGTTTGAAATTGACATTGCAGAAAGATCAATGAGTTTTTGATCAAGGATTTCGGTCTGACCAGACATGTTTCAGAAAGATAAATTTCTCAGCACAGTGATATTTTATACAGAAAGCTGTTTTTATAATAAATATCACAATCAGAGTGAAAATTTGATTGATGTGAATCTTATTCAAAACTCATTCATTCAACCATTATGCAACAAAAGCAATAGGCATGACATAATCCACAAAATAAAAATTAATAATAATAATGAATGTACATATGGATACAGAAGATTAACAAAATGTATACAAACAGTTCAAGTCAATTGCACATAGATCACATAGTACTATAGTACTATATTGCACATGAACCGTTGATACAAGGCTCAGCAAATACATTTCTATCACAACATAGCTGCTAATTACATGTTTTTTAAAAAGATTTTTAGAAAAAAATCGCATCTTTAGAGTCAACAAAAGTTAACCTAGATCTAATAGGGGGAAAACCATTGTAACTTATAAGATGTACTGTTAGTAGGTGTGACTGTTAAGAGTCTAACTGAATCGAATATAGGGAGTTACAATTATTCCTTGTATTGTATGATGGAGTGATTTCAAAAGAGCACTGGTTTTGACATATGAAATTGAGAACATAGTTCTTCAACATGCTCATCTAATCTTCCATTTTAATGTATGGAAATTTATATTCTACAAATGATCTCCCCTTATCTGCCACCAACTCTATCACCTGGAATAAATTGAGATTTCAAACAATCACAATCTTTTTGCAGACAATATCATAGAGCTCCTCATGAGTTTGTTAGCATTGGGTATGCTAGCATTTACCAACAACACAAGATTATTGGAAATTGATTCATTTGCTTCTAGACATCCATTATTTAAAAGGAAAATTGAATCTGCAAAATGGTTCAACTTTTTTCTTGCAGTCACAATCAGAATGGTCTTCTTTTTTTTTTTTTCTTTTTTTTTTTTTTTGTAGATTACGTCTTGGAGACTCCAGTTAAGGAGTATAAGACAAGTCAGATCAACAATATTATACACTAGATACCATAATTACTTCAATTAGTTGAGGTGAGGCTTAATTTTGATGTGAAAGGAACTCTTGTACACTATAAAAAGCTTTATCAACTAAATATTTCTTCAATTGTTTTTTAAATATTTCTATATTTTTAAGACTCTTCAAAAACTGCGGTATCTTGTTGTAGAATTTCCTACCAATATAACTAGGTTTTTGTTTGAATAAGCTACTATTGTGACTCACCAAGTGATAATCTCCTCGGTTTCTTGTATTATAATCATGTACATCAAGATTTTGATTAATATCATTCGTTTTTACATATAAAGTAGCTTCATACACATATAAGCAGGGTACAGTTAGGAGACCAAGTCTCTTGAACAACAGCCTACATGAATCTAATCTATTTACTCTTTCTATACACCTAACCGCTTTCTTTTGGATCTTAAACACCCTATCAAGATTTTGTTTTGATGAATTACCCCATACTAAGATAGCATACCTAATATGTGACAGTAAGAGCTCATGGTAAGCTGTGAAAAGTAACTTTTTGTCATTCAATCTAGCGAGCTGTTGCAGGACAAATACCCCAGATGAAATTTTACTACATATTTTCTCAATGTATGGAGTCCAGGTCAATCATCTATCCAACATAACTCCTAGAAATGCAATTTTTCCTTCCTGGTCTAATTGATTATCGTTTACAAACACGTTTATAGCCCTATCTTCATTTAAATTCTTATAGAGGTATTTGGATACAGTCCTTGTCATATTCACTACCATATTTATGGACAGTAGGGGAAAGTGGGAGTTCAACCGCGGTTAATTAACCATGGTTAAATTTTAACAATGGTTGAATTTTAACAGCGGTTTACTCAACCTAACCTGTTATAGGCAAATCAAACTTAATGGCTTGGTTAAATTTTAACAGCTGTTAAATTTTGATGACAGTTGAATTTTAGCAGCTGTTAACTAACTCCAGTTAAAATTTAATGATGGTTGAACCTAACCTAACCCTCAAACTCAAACCTAACCTAACCAGACCTATCCAAACCCAACCTAACCTATTCCACCCTAACCTACCCAACCTATCCCATCCAAACCTAACCTAACCAAACGGTTTGGGTTATTTTTCAACACCAGTTGAATTTTAATGGTGGTTAAATTTCAATGGTGGAAAACAAACGGCAGTTGAATTTCAACAAAGGTTAACCCAACTCAACCCTCTTTTCTAACCCAACGAGACACTCCAACCCTAACTCCACCTTAAACAACCCCAAGCTGTACTCACCCAATATAACAGATTCTGAAAATTTCCATCCTCTTCATCAATAATATTTTTGTCCTTACTACTTTGTCCTTTTTACTTAGGTACTACACTATGAACACTATCTTCAATATCTTTTGATGACGATTCATTCCCCTCCTCCACAACACCAACAGAAGCACGAGAATTGGAAGCCATGTTCACACAGTATGGTGGTTACTAACAATATGTAGCCTACACATCATTTATAAGAACATTTCATTTGTATTTCTAATCCATGTAAAAAAAATAGAATTTGTTGAGTGAATCGTTCAGATGATAATAATAATCTATAATTGGTTGATTTAGTATTGAAATTTCAAAAATCAAAATTTCAAAATAATTACACATTTAATTTTTAAATTTCCAAATATAATTAGTTTACTTTATTAAAAACCAGGAATAGAAGCATGTGTATCATTGCATCCTTGCTTGTTTCTCTCCAATACATGGACATTATGTATTAGAACACAAAAGTTTAAGAAAATGAAAGAAGAAATATCTAGAATAAAGTTAACTAGACAGGACAATGTTGACAGAATCCCCTCTGCTACTCTTCACGTGTACAAGCGAGATGCACTGCATAACAAAATATCACTCCTAACTCTCCCACTCTGAAGAACTATAATTAAGTCAGTAGAAATTATTCTTCACCCAAGCTCGGCATAGGGGTAATTTTATGAATTATCTGTTATGAGTAATGAGATTGTTTATTAGACTGACAATAATTTTGCTAGAATACCCTCCGCATATACAGGTGATCTTAGAGAATTATTATTCTGAATCAAGTCAAAAAAAAAGTTGAAATGGAAACAGAATAATAAATCTCTAAGATGACCCCTTTGTAAAGGTCATCGTGGAAAATCAATATTTTGAATAAAGTAAAAAAAAAATTGAAATGAAATCAGAAAAATAATTCTTTAGGATAAACTTTCTGTACTCGCAGGTCAATATTTGAAAAATAAATTTGAAATAATTCAAAGAACAAATTGATATGAAATCAGAAAAATAATTCTCTAGGATGAGCTTTCCATACTCACAGATCAATATTTGAAAAATTAATTTGAAATAATTCAAAAACAAATTGAAATGGAATCAGGAGAATAACTCATTAGGATGAACTATTTGTTTTCAGATCAATATTTGAAAAATTAATTTGAAATAATTCGAAAACCAATTGGAATGAAATGAGAGAAATGATGATTTTGGATGACCTTTCTGTACTCACACATCAATATTTAAAAAATTAATTTGAAATAATTCAAAAAAACAAATTAAAATAAAATCAGAAAAATAATTCTTTAGGATGAACTATTCATTTCCAGATCAATATTTGAAAAATTAATTTGAAATAATTCCAGAAACAAATGAGATGGAATCAGAAAAATATTTCTCTAGGATGAACAATTAGTTTTCAGAACAATATTTGGAAAATTAATTTGAAATAATTCAAAGAACAAATAAATATGAAATCAGAAAAATAATTGTTCAGGATGACCTTTCCATACTCACAGATCAATATTTGAAATAATTCAAAAACAAATTGAAATGAAATCAGAAAAATAATTCTCTAGGATGACCTTTCTGTACTGGCAGCTGGTGATTCTTGGAAAATTAATTTGAAATTCTTGAAAATATTATTTCCAATATTTTATTTGATTCCTCTTATAGTATAAATATGGTTAGCAATATCTGGGAGTGTTCATTCTAGAATCAACAGCTATCATCATAAGTAGACTGACACTATTATTACAAATTACCATAATATTATCTACCTACTTCTCACTCAAGTGTTGGACATAAATTTCCCACACGTTGTACAGAAATCAAAGGTCTGACAGATGTGTACCAGGCCAATCTTGTCTTATCATTACAACTTTTTTTTGTATATATAAAAATGTATAAAATAATCTCATCTTCACCAACCCACAACATAGTATAAACAACAATCGTCTCTTTTTCATATGGAACTCATTCAACACAATTGATGTGAAAATATTGTTTGAGAGTCTTAAACCTCATATAATTAATATAATACTTGGAAAATCTGAAAAATTCCACCACAACATTAAATGGTATGTAAGCTTGACAGTTAAATTAAAAAAGATTCCTGGTGACAAAGAGCTGTTCATAGAACCAACATTCCATGGACAGTTGAGGTTTGTAATCTCTGTTCATGAAAATCTTAATAAATTCAGTATGCAATGGGAGGAGGTGGAGGGAAAAATTATTAATGAGTTAGATGAATTTACTAAGTTTGGAGGACACGTAAAGCCGTCGGTCCCAGTTGCATATGAAAAAAAGCAGTCGTTAAAAAAACGGCGAGGTGGAACTACCTGTAAGGGTCTCCCCACCACGAAAAGCCATACGAATTTACTTTACTAAGTTTGGGTATGGTTGGACTGTCGATATATTCAAGCAATTTTTCTTAACATGGTTAGATACAGACCAATAAGTGATTCTGGCTCACACATTCCCACCCCAGATAAAATTATAAAGAAAAGGGCTGTTATAAATGTGAGAAATGAAGATGAGCTTTGCTTTGTCTGGTTCATCCTCTCCTATTTCAACACCACTAAGGAATATCATGTATCTGTGCTTAGAAAACTACAACATATGATTAATATTGAAAATTTGTGTTTCCCACTAAAATTGCAAGACATACCCAAATTTGAGAACCAAAACACAACAATAGCTGTTAATTTTATTACATATGAAGAAGAAAAATCCATGTTCTATCCAATCTTTGAATCCCAACACATAAACAGAGAGCACACAATCACCCTGTTGTTGTTATCCAACAAAGAACAAAAACACTATACTCTTGTCAAACATCTATCCAGACTACTATCACATCTAACAAATAGTTATGGTGAAGCTGAAATTTCCCCCCACTGTTTCCAAAGATTCACAAAATCAAATGCAGAACATAATTTAGAAAAACATATTGAATTGTGCTCATCGTGCTGTGTTTTGAAGCTCACAAATTTTTCCCACACCCTACCCACACCCTTCTTCATATACACTGACTTTGAATGTTTAATTAGAGATGAAGAACATATACCATGTGGTTATGGTTATGTGATAGTAAATGAAAGCAGATATGGACCAAGGATAGTTAGAGCATCCAACCTCTCGGAATCATCAAATTTGATAGAACAGTTTTTAGATGAATTAGATAAGCATGGTAATGAATTGACAGAGCAGTTGAGAAGGCAAGTACCAATGCAGATAACAGCAGAAGAAGAAAGCGAATTTAAAATTTTAGATTTGTGTTGCCTCTGTAATAAAAGCTTATTGTTTGATCGTGTGCAACACCACTCCCATTCAACTGGGAAGTTTATTGGAGCCGCTCATCAATCAGTTAATCATCATTAATTTGAATTCAAAGCAAGTAGAATTCATTCCTGTAATATTCCACAATTCTACCAGTTATGATTCCCACTTCATTGTTCAATCACTCAATAAATATAAAAAGAAAATTAGTTGTTTGGCAAGGACAAGTGGAAAGATAATTTCTATAACACTGATCAACACTTTAAGATTCATTGATTCCCTTCATATTCTGAATTCATCTCTTTCGAAATTGGCAGAAAACATGTTATTAAAGAATAATGCTTTCCAACTGATTTCAGCACATTTTCCTAATAATACAAATTTACTCTTGAAAAAACAAAACCACCCATACAAATATATGGATTGTTTTGAGAAATTCAAAGAAACACAATTATTTTCCCTGAAAAATTTCCATAGCGAGCTGACCAATACAGATGTAAGTGAGAATGACTATCAAAATGCTATAACTGTTTTGAATGCATTGAACTTGAAAAATCGTGGCCAATTTCAAAATCTCTTCCTAACCACCGATATACTCTTACAAACTGACATATTTCTATCTTCCAGAACAACGTTTCTAAAAACCTACTGTCTTGACCCATCTCACTTCTATTCCTTTCCACACTATTCATTCAATGCGATGTTGAAATACACAGATATTGAACTTGAACTTTTGAGTGATCCAGACATGCACCTGTTTGTAGAGTCTGGAATTTGCGGATGTTCAAGTGTAATCCCCAAATGATATGCAAAAGCCAACAATCAATATTTATCTACATATGACAAAAATTCCAAAAACACATTCATAATCTACCTTGATGCAAACAATTTATATGGTAAAAGCATGAGTGAATCATTGCCATACTCTGGATTCAAGTGGTTATCTAGTGAGCGAATTCAAAATCTTGACATTACAAAAATGTCAGATGAATCACATGTTGGCTACTTCCTAGAAGTCAATCTTGAATATCCAGAAAATCTACATGATATGCACAACCAATATCCACTTGCACCAGTAAGAGCCACAACACCCTCTGATGGATATGAGAAATTGGTTACAACCTTTCAAAACCGTAAAAATTACATTCTACACTATAGAAATTTGAAACTTTACATGAGATTAGGTATGAAATTAACAAAAATACACAGAGATGTGCAATTCAATCAATCAACCTGGCTAGAGTGATTCATATCATTAAATACTGAGTTGAGAAGAACTCAAACAATGATTTTGATAAAGATCTTTATAAGCTGTGCTCTAACGCAATTTATGGAAAACTGTTAGAAAATGTAAGGAAACACATTGATTTCAGGATTGTAACTAATGAAAGACAACTTGATAAAGTGATTGCATATCCAAGAGTAAAAACCTGGTACAGGTTCAACACTGACATTGTTGGTGTGTGTTTGAATAAGCTTGAGGTCAATCTAAATCGTCTCATTTATGTGGGTATGGCAATACTTGAGTCGAGTGAAGCAATAATTTACAAATTCCATTATGATGAAATTCTAAAAATGTATCCACATCAAAATATTGAATTGTTAATGTCCGATACAGACAGTTGGTCCGCCAACCTAGTGGGCTTTCATAATAAAAAATAATTAATTATAATATACCGTATAACATCACCTATCTCTACCTATCTCTTCCTATGTCTAGCTTTGAGCAGAGTAGTTGTAGAGTGGTGCAGAGAAGTTGGCCGTCTACAGTGATGTACACTTGTTCTACTCACATGAACCCACAAAAAGTAAGTTGCATCTCTCAATAATTGAATGCTCTTTCATTATGACCTTGATCCTATGGGAGTTGAACCTTCATTCTAGTCGAATAAACACTGCCCTCTTTTGGAAACAAAACATAGTATGGTAATAGAGTACATTATAAATTATTATAATTTGATCCCAAGAGCTTCAGTACCTCACACTGGTGGTGGTATCTTCTTTATGAGATGTTTTCCAGATCCAAAGGTCCTGCCTTTGCCTTCGAGTCTAGAACAAGATGCAATTAAGAACAGATTTAAAGAAAACGAGTTATTTATTTCTTCATTCTATGTGATCTATTGTACAAGAATGTCATGTACTTTGGACCATGCCCTATCATTAATGTTTTGTATTGTATAATTACAACAATATGTATTTAAAACCAATTTTCCTCTATACTTTACATTTTTTCATTATGTTTCCATCATTAACCACCAAATTCCAGCTCTATATGAAATGCTAATGATCTTGTAATGATACATGAATGATGATAATATCAAGATTGACATTTAACTCTTCAAGATTGTGCAATTAATTCTAGTAAAATCATTTCGTTGAATACTGAGCATGAAAATTTATAGCTGTTTCTCTCAATTCCTTCTAAGATCCATATTGATCTATGATATAAGACATTCACGTGATTCAAGGTACACGGTGGAGCATCTTTGAGAATCTATCTGGCTCAAAATTCTAAATCATTTCAAAAACTGGAACCAATCATGAGAAATTACTCACTAATAGATATATATAAATGAAGTTCAACAAAAAATACTATCTCAAAGGATAAAAAAATCTAGGATTAAATCTAGAAAATTTTACTTTCTGAGTTGAAAATTCTATTTCAATAGGATGTAATTTATTCTCTGATTTCGTGTTTCAAAACTATCTGTAATGTTAATATTAACTTTTTATTGTTAATTTGACAACTTGCAATCAGTTTTTGATTGTGAATATATGAGATATATTCACCATTTAAAACTGACTGCAAGTCGTTAAATTTACAATAAGAAGTTAAGATGTGATTTATGAATGTACTGTTCATGTTTTATAAGTGAAATTGCTCTAGTATAAACAAATTATAATTTTGTACTTTCTGGATATGTGCATAAAAAGGCCTTTCTATCCCTACCCATATCCGAATATCAAATCGACTCATTTATCCATTTCCACATTCTTTCCTTATTCCACATCTCCTTTTTCTTGTTCTTTTTTTCTTCTTCTTTTTCTTCCACTTCTTCTTATTTCACTTCTCCTCTCTTTTCCTCCTTGTTCTACCTCTTCTTTTTCATTTCCATCTGTTGACTTGAAATTAATACTAGGTCCACCATACTTCATCAGTAGTTATTCAGACTTCTTACTTGTTTTAATTATCCAGTTTCCAGCTCATGTTACACAGAGCCTGACTGAATACAAAATGAAGTGCTAATGATTTCTGAACTATAAATTGATGACACTTCTTGCTGGCTTTCGACATTTCTAATTCTGTAACGAAGTTTTTCCGCACCCATGCACTATATTTTCATGTACGTTTCCATAATTTTTGCTAGTACAAAAAAATAATACCGTATTGAAATCTCTAAGCAAAACACTCTGTGTAGGAACATCTAGCAATGAACAATAAAGGAAACAGTTTGTAAGATAGTATTTAAATATAGTATTGAACTCTTATTCATCCTTTCCGAAATGAACTTACCCATTTGGTCTGTATCCGCCATAGTTTTCAATAGTTACATCCCACCATACTCCAGCTGGAAAATAAACAAGAAAAAATATAATAAAACTAATGAACCATCAATGAATTGAATTTTTCCTCAATGCACATGATATAATGAACCTGACAATACTGTATCAATTATGAGAGTCATCATCATCAATGTATTCGAAAACAATACTGGAATAGATATAGATTTAAAATTTTTAGATTATATGAAGTTCAGAATCGGTCTACTCCAAGATAACTACCATGCTTTCTTTGCTTGCTTTAAGACCGGCTAGCAAACTGGCTCTGCCTTCTAGACCAAAAGGGATTCAAAGGGACAAAAGATGTCCAGCTTGACCTGAATATGAAGCAAGGGAAGCTCGCAGAAAATCCAAAAAGTTTGAATAGCTCCCTCAAAATATGCTGAAAATTTATAATAAAAAATCAAATGGTTTATCATATTCTTTGAGGACTATTGCGCCGAAAAAGTTGACAACCAGGTACACAAGGTCTGTTCAGTACTTCTTAAATTTCACTGGAAAATGACTAGGAATATACCAAAAAAAAATTTATATTTGTAAAAGTTCAGTTGTTTATCATAATTATCTCATGAATCACAGTGGAACCGGGGATTTCCATTATTCAAGGACAGTTGAGATTCGTTACCATTTTATCGTTTGCCTCTCAACAGGCCCTGAATGGATTCTGATGCGATTACATGATTCTTCAAATGTTGAAAGGTATTCCACTCTCTATTTCTCAAGAACTCTGACTATATAAGATCCTTACTCTTAGACCAAGTTCTAACAATGAGGAGATCATGGACGCTCACATAATGGAATTTTGTGTCACCCATTTTCATCAACACGAATTGTGATTTAAAGCTCTATAAAAAAAAAAAAAATAATCAGATGAACAATTAATTACAACAATAACAATATTGAACCAGTTTTTTTGAATCAAGAATTTGGAGATTATGCTAATTCGGAATTTCTGTTCTTACTGAATTGTAAAGACTGTAATATAATAATTATTTTCAACTAAAAGTTTGACAAGAAAACTGATTAAAACAAAAAAAAACTGAATCTTAGCGCTCATGCCCCAAGATTCTAGGGTCTCAGTTGGGAAATTTGGAAGAGCTAGAACAAATCACGGCACTCATCAACTGCAAGAAGGGCGGCCTAAATAATTATTATAACACAGCACTGGATACCAGCACAATAAGTCACCCCAACCCACATCATTACTATAACCTTATGCAATTTTTCGGTTGATCTGTTCTTGAAGAAAGCTGAACTTTATCTGAGGGATTTTCCGGCTGGGAAGTCCCCTTTTCACAGTAGTGCGCCAGGGCGACCTAACTGCATGAGCAGAGGTATCTGTTCTTACAAGTTCGGGCAGTGAATATTTCATAAGCTCACAAGATTTCCCTATGAGAAATTCATACAGGCTCTCAAACATCTGTCGATTCCTTTTCTCATGGAGCAGTGATTCCTCTGGTAACTATCAAGCTTTGAACGAATATGATAGCCTCAGTGCCGACTAGACGTAATATTAGCAAAACCTGATTTGTTGTTGAAATGGAAAGTGATTATTAAAAACTACGAACATTTCTTACGCTTAGATATGAGTGAGAAAATAATTATCATTCACATTTGATGATGTTGAAGATCCATCTTGTTTCCACTGATATGTATTATAAACTTAAAAAACACTTTTGAATGGAAATTGACTCACTTTATGGCGTGACGGCCGTTTCGCTCTGTTGTCTAGAGCATCATAATGGTGGATAATGCTCTAGACAACAGAGCGAAACGGCCGTCACGCCATAACGTGAGTCAATTTTCATTCAAAAGTGTTTTTTAAGTTTATAATTCACATTTGAGTCTCTTTTTTAATGGGGACTTGATTCCTAAATGTTCAGAAAATTCTCTCTTAACAGAATGAACGAATAGATTACCACTAAATCACTACCGTACTACAGAATAAAATGATTGATACTGCATTTAAATACTCCCATGTCATAGTGGAGTCAAAAAGATTTTTATTTGATACACAGGTTCCGTTTAAACCCTATATGCATGCGTAGAAAGGGTTCAAAATATACATAGTTCATTAATTTAGAATTTCTCAAAGTGCTAACAACTATCCTGAAGACTTCCATAATTTATTGACAGCAACATTGAATAGCTGATGAAAATCGATGAATGCTACTACCAAAAAATTATTGGTCACTGAAGGGTATCAAACAACAGACGTTTCAATGGCCAGGCGTCTCAATCACTAGACTACAATATGATTCTAGACTGAACTACAGTGACTCTTCTCTACAGTAGCACTCATTTTACCTTTCCAGGGTATTTCAGTACAATTCAGACAGTCTGTTAGTCAAGGTAATGCTCAAGGCCGATGATAATAACCACACATATAATTATTGCATCTATGAGAAGATTTCAAATGAATAGAAAAGTAATCATCAGCATTCATTATCTCTTTAATCAACTCAAGTGTCAAAGTCTGACCATTTTTATTGTTATAATGGGTGTTCTACCAAAGTCACCTTAGTGATTCATCAAGTTACCAAATTGATGAAGCATATATATGGAATAGGTCCAAAAATACTTTGTTATACAATTCAAGATTATGGAAATTAGCAGGTATATTCATCAATGCATCACAGTTGGAGATTTGTAGTACCTCCATTCCACTTGTGATTCGATTAGCTTCTATATAGAATGAGCTGATAAAAGGTGTTATAGACTATGTTGTTGACTTCAGTAATTATTCAACTTTCCCACAGAATATGGAAGAACACCTGTTTTCCAGTTTAAAGTGAATGAACTTTGTCAATCGTACAATGAACTTGTAGCTATTTCTAATAAAGCTTGTAAAAATTTAATTTTGAAAAAAAATGTTGAGAAACTCAACAACAAAGAATAAACCTGAATTTTTACACCTTGCTAAAATACACCTAACGGTTTTGATTGAAGTAGAACATTCTCATATTAGTCAGGTTGCCACAAAGTTCTGATTTTATGCAATTCAAATGTTTTTTTTTTTGGCTATAGACTCATTTGCAATATTATATTCAGATTTCAACCTTTCATAAGCTCTGAAAGGCAAACCTTCAACTTCATCTGCTTCAAACTTCAAAATGTATTTTTCGCATATCTTTCTGATATCTTAATGTAGTTACCAACTTTTTGTTGTATTCAATTTGCCAGTTTTTTTCATGGAGCCTGACCAAATTAAAAATAGAATGAAAGTACTTATGATTTTCTTATAAGTAATTTAATCAGATAGATAAGCTGCGTTCTCGTAGGTCCTGTTCGTAACGGTGACCGATTAGATTGGCCAGCAAAAAAGAAACTGTTCTCTGCTGGAAATCACTTCCCGGCGGTTCGGAACCCACCTAAAACTGTAGGTCCAACTCATAAATCAACATCTTCCAACTCATTACCCACGCACAGGTCTCAGACCTATGTGGGCTTCACCCTCAGAAAAAAAAAATACCAGCAGCCAACTGTCACCATTTCAAATTCTGTAACAGAGCATTGTTCCAGACCTGTTCAATGAACTTATTCAATTTCTCAAGTAGGCTCTAGGTAACAATATGCGAGACATTCTGTATTGAT
The DNA here is from genome assembly GCA_948455865.1 of Conomelus anceps. Classification (NCBI taxonomy): domain Eukaryota; kingdom Metazoa; phylum Arthropoda; class Insecta; order Hemiptera; family Delphacidae; genus Conomelus; species Conomelus anceps. Next base: position 167,593,345 of record OX418216.1, read on the forward strand.
GAATTGATAACCTATTCCTGTAAACACTTACAAAATTCCAAATGCTTGTCAGTTCTCGCATCAATGTACACTGTTTCTTCGAGATAATCCAGCTCCTTTGATTTTTCTTTCAGTCTAGGAACAACACTTCCATGCAACGCTATTACCTTAATACCTCCAACAATTTTGTGTTTAAGGCGCAATTCAAACTTTGTGACAATTCGAAAAATAGCTCTACTTTCCTGGAAAAAATTTATCAATTATTCCCATGTTATCAACTTGATTTCTAGTGAAAGTTGAAAAAAACAATTTTCGGAAAGCTTTAGTGAGGAAAGTTGCCTATTGTTATGAGTAGGGAGATTGCGTAGAATAGAATGACTGCCTTCATTTCACCCTGGAGGGCAGATAAAATATTGAGTATGAAATGCTAAAATCTATTAACATCTTTTGGTCGCACATTGTAGGGTAATTGAAGTTTATGAAAAATTGCAAAAATTTTGTATTATTTGTAATTTTTTCAGGTTAGTTGAAACTTCCAAAATGAACATACTTCAGCTTTTCAGGCTAATTTTATGGTGAAAATAACCGAAATAAATTTAATTCTGATGAATATTGTATTTTTTTTTGTTGCAAAACACCTTAAAAAAAAGCAGGAATTTACTAATAACTTTCAACTTTCACTGAGCAGACCTTCATTCGTTTTGTGGACTGGATATTACTCCCTTAAAAGCCCACTGAAACTAGTCTAAAAAAAGTTTGGTATGACCAACAATCTTATACCAATATTATTGTCACACTATTATAACACTTGAAACGCTAAAACACATTAATTATTGTACTGTGTATAAAACTGCAGTTTTTCTACTGTAACAATAGAAGAGTGTGAAATTGCCACAAAAGAGAACTGTCCCACATGAGTTTGTTATCAGGGAATCTTAATCAAAATAAAGAAATCAGAATAGATAAATCGATAATATTCAGCTAACAAAGAAAAGATATGCTATATCAATGTACAAAAATCAATCACTTACTGTTAAAAGGCCGATCTAATATCAAATAATAACTGTTCAATAGACTGTCCAATAATAATAAATTCAAGAAGAACGACTAAAAAGAACATTCAACTTATGTAGCACAAGTCTGTAATACAATAACAGCTAAGAGTTGAGTCCACTTGTGTTCGTTAAAAATAGAAAAGTATTCTCACTAATACAGTAACAATTTAAGGGGATTATCACTTTAACAACAAACGTTTGTACTATGAACATAACTGTCACTTGTTATCTCAACGAGATTCAAACAATGAATAAAACTGCTGTTTACTTAAGCGTGCGCCTTCAATAATTTTTTTCAAAATCTAGAAAGATGGAGATTCCTACAAAATGTTTCATGGAATTCTAAATAAACAGATAAAATAATGTTCTACAATATTCGATGAAATTCCATGAAGTTCTAATAAATCATTCTACATAATAATAATACACAGCGAAGAGGAAAGTCATTAATTGCTTCTGAAAATCAATATTGATACAGCAGTTAACACTGAAAATCACTGTTCTTTCTTCCCATGACCTCAACAATATTTATCGCGGGATCACTCACACTATGAAACGTTCTGCAAGAACTGGCGCCTTTAGATTGAATCTAGCATTTGAAATTGACCTAAGAACTGTTAGTAGTTATCATTGTTGAAGATTGCAGCTTGAGGGATTGAAATGAGCTCTAAACCTGTTCATTGATATTATTCGTGATGCAAGAGTATGGATTGCTTTAGGAGAGCGAAAAATGGCATTGAGACCTGGTCAATTATGTGATCACTTGCGCCATCAGAATTAATCCAACAATAGCTCACTTCATCACTTCCCTCGATCCTGGCGGTCTGGTACTTCATCACACTGGATCAAAGTCACTACCATCAAGTGTGGTCAAAATACCCAAGAAAGTAAATTTAGAAGATTGAAATCAACGTAAATATGAAGAAATAATCTCAATAAGAACTAAAAATGTTAGATGTGATATAATTCAAGTGATATGGACACATTATGTTGTATCCGAACATATCAGTCCCACCATAAAGATTTCTTCTGCTCACACAGTATCTTCAGAACAAGGTAGAATGATAAAGAATTCTCTAGATTTACATTACTGATGTACTAGTATGAGAGTAAGCGAGAATGAGGAGACAAAGCAAGGAACAACAACATGTCAACTATTTACATAGTAGCCTATAGTTGCCATGCCTTCTATCTAAATGAAATCACAATGATGACTGTAGACACAATGCAGGAATTTGAAGAGCGTTATGCTCTCCATTTGAGTTCCCTGTATCATTCCATTTAAATATTTATTTTAACCTGAGCCTTGTTAATTTTTTTCAAGTTTCCTTTATAAATGAATGAATAATTATAAAATTGAAATTAAATTATTCTTGTTGGCACCCAACAATAAGATGAAATTTTAAATATCTATTCAATCAATTTCAAGTTTAAATATTTATCTGTGTGCTAATTGAGAATTTTGATTATTCAATATATTTACCTTATAACACTTACAAAGCCAAACTTTCTGCTCTATAATATTGAAGAAGAAGTGGAACGTTTCTTCATCAAGCTCATACAGTCTGTCATCATAATACTCCACTAATTTTGGAATGTATTTGGTGCGCAGGTCCAAGTTCCATGTATGTAAAGTGCACCTTGAAACATAGATTCACTTGTATATTTCCTAAATTCATAACAATCGAGAATATTGAATTATTACATTTAATGGAAAACTCAACATCAGAAACCACTGTCCATTGCCAACAAAACTCTAGCACTCCATCAGACAGAAATAAACTAGGTGCATGATGAAATTTGTGTTTTGAATGTAATATGTTTTTTTTCCAGTGAAATAGGAGTAAAAAGTGGTGAAAAAAAAGGAAAGAAGAAAAAAGAGGAAAAATAAGAGGAAAAGAAGATGAGGAAAAAAGGAGGAAAAGAAAAGTAGTGGAAAGAATGAGGATAAAAGAGATGAAAAAAGTAAGAATGGATAAAAGAGGGGGAGAAGAGAGAGGAAGATGAGAAGAATAAGAAGAAGAAAAAAGGAAGAGAAGAAGGAATGGAGACAATGAAGGAGAAAAATGAGGAGGGAAAGAAAAGAGTTGGGGAAAAGTAAAAGAAGGGGAAAAAATAGAAGGGGAAAGGAAGAATGAGAATAATTAGGATTGAAAGAGAGTGAGAAAGTTGGAGTAAATAGGAAAGGGGAAGAAGAAAGAGGATAAGAAGGGAAAGAGGAAGAGAAGAAGTAGAAGAGAAATAAGAGAACAAAGTAAAAGAAGAAGGAGAAGACAACAAAGTGGAAGAAGAAGAGGAAGAAAAGAACAATAAGATGAAGTGGATGGAAGGGAAAGAGGAAATGAGGGAGAAGAAGAAGAAAGTATAGACTCCTATATAGAAGTGAAAGAAAATTAAGGGGAAAAATGAGACAATAATATAGAAGTGGTTTGATAGAAGCTGAATGAAAATGAATAACTTACGATACAGCTCGGGGAGGGCTATACACCTCCCCACCATTGGTTCCAACTCTCAGGGTTTGGGTGCCATTTTTATGCACATGCATTAATTGCAATTTTGATCGTATTTCTTTTTCCTTATTTTCGTTCCCGTTCTTCGCCGTTACGAAAAAAATCACTGCGTCATCCATTGACATGTAGTGATTTGTATCAGTAGTTGACCTTGGCTCTCTTATTGAGAAATAAAACAAATTACATAACATAAATAGTAGTTAACAACAAGAATACTTAAAAGTGATTGAGAGAGGAGCGTAAGCACAACCTAATTCACTCCTCCTTACATCTTTGTAAGCTCTTTGAACCAAACATAATAACTTTAAGGTCTGAAGAGTTATCCACAGTCGAAATCGTCTTTGGTGTGGGTGGATTGCAACTGGTGCTGTCAGGAACAGTTGATGTCTCAATAAAAGCTTCCAATAATTAAGAGTTGAAATGAAATTTGGTTCTTTACATTGAAAAATTAATTTTGTGATCTATTCTATTGAAAATATTGTGCAAGAAGTGCTGCTGGAGTCCAGAAAATAGTCTAAATAGCTTGTGACTTTTAAATTGAGGAGAATATGATTGCGAAATTATTAGGATTTATCATGGCAAGAATCGGCAGAGGCTGACTGCTGTGCAGTGTGTGGCTGCTTGGATGATTCGGTGGAGTACTCTTCAAGTTCACCTAGGTTAGAGACTTTCCAAAGGCTACTAAATTGTGTTCAATTCTCTCTAAATTTTCAGGCCTGCCGGCAACTTACCCGCCACACAGACTTATTCTAAACAAACTATAGCGGATAAGCAGTGTTCAATGGATGAAAAAGCCAATTAATCATCTTAATTTCTAGCTGAGTTTTCTCTCAATCATACAATTGCTATAACACCACGATTCTAGATAAGGGTCACAAAATGGCAATACTGAGTAGTTGGGATTACTATTCATATATTAGCACTTTGAAATCAATTATTTCAATGATACCATAGTCCAGTAAATTGTAAAATATAACCTGAAGAAATAAACTATAATACATGTAAAATCCAGTTTAAAATCTAATGATGATTTGTTATAGACTGTATACTGTTATCTGAATTCACAATGGCGAAATTTGAAATAACTGAAACATCTTGAAACCGTCCTCGAATAGAGGTTGAAGGACTTCCATGTAGAAAAGATTGAAATTTGATTTTTGGTGGAGTATCGTGGATATGCATTAATAAAGACTCTGTGGAGCCGCTTTTAAGACAAACTTACATTTATGACAGAAGTTGTTAACTTGAAATCTCAATCTCATGTCTCAAGACTCCAACATATTCCTACTACAGATATATAATGAATCAGAATATCATAGCAGAAGAGAATTGAAAATTTGATGATTCTGCTGCTGTTGGTGTAAGAGAACTGAGAAATACTGAAATTGGTTTGAAACTAACGTAGTAGGATTAGAAGATATTTCATGTTTGTCAATTCAACATACTGAGGTTTCTCGAAATGTTTCCATTTGTCAGTTGCTAGGAGAAATGACAACATCAAATAATACATATCAAGAGGAAGAAACGAAATCGCAGCTTGGGAACCAACACCTCAAGAAAGAGATAGATAGATTGCATCATGAATGGTAGGCAGCAATTAGCTGATCCATTGAGAATGAATAAAAAATAATAAGTTTCACTGATAAATCAATGGGTGACTGTGCTGTACAAACAGACAATGACAAAAGAGAAAGGCTTTAATATAGTAAGTCTGGATGAAAATCCATATGAATGTAAAAATTCAACACCCTTTTCTGCAAATAATAAATTTAAAACGGCATTGGTTTTTCCAACATTGGATGATTCACACACAATGCATCTTACACTATTTGGTGGAAGTTCACTGTGTCTCATTTGCTGCTTTCTGTTCTTCTCATTTAAATACTTGTCAAAAATGATCAGTGATGAATTTGATTTATGCTGTTTCAACTTCATGTTATATTTTTTATATAGAGACAATATATTATCATTCAAGACAACACTATAATCATCAAGAGGCTTGCCGAGTGAGGGATTTCACATGAGTACATACAATACTTCTTCCCACTCTACCAGAGACAGATAAAATAACAGGGAACGTAAAACACTTGGAAAACACTAAATATAAGTTACCATTTCATGTCTTTTGACTTATTAGGCAATAGATTTGAACAAATTTTTTTATATTTATCTATAATGTCTTGTGGAATTCCATACATTTCTCCATCATATTGCATCTTGAAACTTGAAAAACTTTATTATTCTTGTGAAATTGATTAATTATTAAATGTTAACAATACACAAAACTGAATACAAAGTGTGATCAAAAAGTATGGTGAATGAATTTTTGACCGAACAAGGAGAGGTCTCTGATTCAACTTGAGTGATTGAAATTTGGTTTGTGTGTGGGTGTGTTCCGCAGTTTAAGCCAAACGGGTTGATCGGTTTTCTTGAAATTTTGGTATGATAATACTTTGTTAATAGCCCACTGACATATATGAACATGGAATTTCGAGATTTGTTTACGTTTCAAGATGGAAGCCCTTTATTTGGAAATTTCACCTTTGAAATCACCCTAACTTTTTAAAACTGTATCCAATTAAAATTAAATGGAGTTCATTTTTTTCAGCGCTCCAAGGCGGTCTTATTTCATTTACCGGTATCACTAGTTGAAAATTTTGATTTTTTTGGAATTCAATAATTTTTTTAAAGTCTCAATTTATTCAATTAAACTCGCTAACAAAGCGTTTCTGGACATATGTTTTTTATGAATTTTTTTCTTATTTTCAGATCTAGAATCAGTTTCCGAAGTTTGAACCTTTCCTTCTTGAACACACTGTAGATTCAACGTTTGGATAAGTGGATTGCTACCCAAGGACCGTATTTTGAAGGGGATGAATTAAAGTGTTATGTAAGGTCATTACTTTTTGTAATAACAAATTATCTACCATATTTTTCTATTACACTTCGTACACTACGCAATAGCATTCATCAATCAAGTTCATTCGAATGAGCTGAATAATAGCATTGTTGAATGGGAAATGCATTGTTTTGATACCTAGTAGTTGGTTCTTCAAACTGAAAAGTGTATGGTAAACTATTTTTCCCAACACTCAATTGCAAAGATCCTCATTTCTCAACTGTAAATAGTTTGCAATGCAGCTGATTCCCGCATTTCATTTACTTTGCGCATGGCATATGCAAAGTGATCACTTTGGGCACGGGTCTAATATCGATAATAGTTTCAAACATTGCTATTTTAACATTTTTGCTATTTTAACATTTTTGTCATTTTGCAATTTAATGCAATTACTGCTATTTAACATTTGCTATTTATATGAACATCTTTTTGATACTCTTGATCTGCTATTGAAAGTAATAATAATAATTCTCCATATATAATCAAGATCTTGATGTTTCATATCAACAGTTGAAAAGTTGAGTACTGTATCGAGTTGGAACAAAATAACCTACAAGCTTTTCAAATAACAGCTGTTGTTATCATCCATTGTTATCGTTTTCGAACACAGCCTGCCTACACAATAGCCTACGGTTCGTGATCAGTGATCTCCACATTTGAATTTGAAACAATCCACAAAAAAATTAATGAAATGGATAACCTCTCTGACAGTTCTCAAGAAAACAATACTCCACCTGATGTTCAAGACATGGCACTTTGAGCTACATGGAGTTGGTGTAGAACCATTTTTGATATCAATGATAATAGCTGTGGTGCTGGGAAAAATCTTGTGTGCAAGATGTGTGCAAATGTCTTGTCATACTCAATAGATGACCATACTTAGCCGCGCTTTGTATGGCCATATTCTATCTCATATGGCAATAACTTTTTTCGCACACAAGTTGCACAAATAGATTATAACAGACTAGAAAAAGCGGATTTCACCTGACTCCAGCTGTAAAGAACAATTTTCTGCTCTGCAAACAGATCGGAAAACCAGCTGCTTACTGAGTAGTGTGACAAAAAATAATTTTCAAGCTTAGCTGATATAGTATATTATACGTTACTAGGCTGGAAAATAACGTTTTGCTGGTCGAGTATATGATATTTAATTCACAAGGCACAGCCGAGTGCAGAAACGTGAATATGCGAGAACCGGCAAGGGTTTACAGCCATGTGATGTACGATATTTTTTGTTATACTTGATAGAAAGGCATAATACAATCAGCTGGACAATATGCAAGACATTCAAAAGTATTCAAGACAAGTAAATCAGCTGCTTTATTTAGATTCAGAATTTGATGGGCGATGATATACCAAAATAATGATAGCCTAGTGCAATCAGCTGGATAATATTCGAGACAGGTATTGAGTCATAGGTAATGAGTCATGTAATGAGTTGACCATATCTGTACATATAATATATAATTTTATATGTGAGTCAACAGAAAAAAATGTCTGCACTCCATATGTCTTTTCCTATCTTGTACAGCTATGAGGCCCTACTTGTCAGCTGATTTTCCGATCTAGTACATAAAAGAGGCACTTTCCATTCATGACAAATCCATGGAAAGTAGCTACTTTCTATCAAGTGTAACAATAAAGGTCTTTTCATTCATGATATATAGATCACTCATATGAATGGCAGCATGAACATAGGTAAAGGCATTCATAATTTGTTGTTCTCATAATCACAATGGCATAGATACATCATCATGATAGGACATTTGTGCAACCAGAGAATAGCCTTCAATAAGTGGTTATTTATGATTGGGACTAATTTGAATTCAAAATCAATTTTGAAATGTTTGAATCAGCTGATGTCAAATTGATTAAATTCATTGTCCAAAAAAATCTCCTATTAAAAACTCTTCAATCAATAACATGATAATCTTCAATGGCCATCACTGTCAACAGTTGTAGAGTTGAAGTTCATTGATGTATTTAATTTGAAGTCCAATCAATTCCAAGTTTATGTTCAATTGAATTGAATTTGAATCACTTGCAATGAATCTTCCAAGCTTGTATCACTCAAAAACGTTGATTGAAACTATTTACAAATTATTTGGAACCTCAGGCTTTAGAATGTGAACTCATATACAGATCAGATTAGATCAGATCAGATCAGATCAGATCAGATTGTGGAGTTCAGTCCAAATACTGATTGTGTGATGGGGAATCGGCTTTAGTCACCATCATTATTATTATAAATTGAAGATTCAGAGATCTGTTTGAAGCTATTCCTCTATGACATTTGCACTAGAGAAGGTCACAGCTGGAAGTTTGGGGTTACGAATTGAGGATGTTCTTATCTTCTTTTGCAAGAATGCCTTCCCCCCCCCCCTGGTATGATTGCTAATATTGGGGTGAGCACGCCGCTCTGGAAACGCCCTTGATTTGCACTAGCTTTGATGTTGATAATAAAGAGTATAATTTCTCACAATAATTGTTTTTTGTAGTCCAAAGGAAAAAACCTCTGCTTTATTCTGGGTCCACTCTGTGTTTGAAATCTCAATTCACCATCTGAAAAAAAAATTATTTAAGAAAACACTGCATTCAGCATATGTATAGTATACAAAGAAGGCGCCTGATGTAATTGAGTCAGGATATTTGGGACCTGACCTAATGAAATTACTTGCTTCATTTGTGTTCATCAAGAACAAAAGCCTCTTCTAAGAGGAATATTTTTTACATTTTGAGGTTGACATGGAATTTTCCTAAAAAAATATTAACAGTGTTTGCAACAGATTTTGGAAGGAGAGTGAAATAATATGATTATTATCGAGCTATCATATCACAGTTTCCTTATGATTTTTTTCCATAACGTCTGGTTCTTTGCTGGAAAATCTCCAAAACCTGTTCTTGGCATGTATTGGGCCTCAAACTGAACATAATATACCAAATTTCAATTTCTTTCACCATGTAATTCTTGAAACCCTAAAAAACGCTTGGTAAATTTCAGGCATAGTCTTCAGAAAACATGGAAAACCATTCTTCTCAATCCAAAACTTAACTCATATATGAATTTCAAACATTTTTGGTCAAGCAGTTCTTGGAACACTGAAAGAATTTGGAAAAACGTATTTTTTGAGGATGTTTCATGAAGTTTTTCGAAAATAATTCCTAGCATGCAGGGTCTTTAATGAAAATTTCTACCAAATTCAACTTTTTGGCCAAGTGGTTCACGATAAACCATGATGAATGAGTGAGTCAGTGAATGAGTGGTTTTTCATCTCCATTTATATGTATAGAAAGATCAATAACGCTAATGATAATCATTGAGTATGAAAATTGATTCATAAGAATTGAGTTTCTTTCGAATTTTGTGAAATAATAATGAGTTGTGGAGGTGAATATCCAGGAACTCCTCATATGAGGCAATCAGAGTCACCATCCTATATCTGAATCATTTGCAGTCTACCAGAGGCCCTTTATTGGCTTGAGCTAGAGGCCTTCAGTAGCTGCTCAAGCATTAAGTCACATCATAGGCCCTAAAAATTCATATTGCAGTCATTCAGGGCACCACATAGTACTGAGCTGCAAGATAACAGGGGCACACCCATACTGTTGCAAGCCTTCAAGGGCTGCCAAATAATTGTGATTTTTTCAATATTGAGCTGAAAATGTACTATGCGATTGAATTATTCTTTGATGATAAGTCTTGATATTCGGGATCTCCCCACTTGAAACATTAAGAGTCCTCATATCTAATGCAATGGCAGGCTTCAAGGGGCCCTAACTGCAGACCTCTGGTTGCCCCTCAAACATTGAGGCCTTCATGCTGTGGGCGCCAAGGGACTATTATTGCAGGCTGTTGGTGTCCTATAATTGCCCCAGTTTCCGGCCTATCTTGTATCTGCTTCTATATCATATTAAATATATATTTCTCTCTATTTTATTTCAGAATACATGAATAACATTTTGTCAATGTAGCATTTTCTGTTATCAAAGTAAAGGCCGATTTGGACATTTTGCCTGTAGCTCTTCTAGATTTTTTTTTTTTGTAGATTACATCTTGGAGACTCCAGTTAAGGAGTATAAGACAAGTCAGATCAACAATATTATACACGCTGAATTGAATTGAATGAGTAAATAAATCAATCCAATGTATTATATAATGCTATTTCTTTGTATGCATAGAAAAAACTTTATCTTACCATATTTATAAACAATTTTTTTTGCTGGGTCGAAAAGCTTATCTTCTACTATCTCAACATATCGGCTTGTATCAGGCAATTCTAGCCAATTAACTGATACTCCATCTGTGTGATAAATACGGGCAAGTTTTACGTAAACTATCATAGAGTTCCTCACTTTGTGGATAGTTAAATCCTGTAAGTATGACAAGAAAAAACCAATGTTAAAAAAACAATTATTCTGTAGAAGGTTATTTCTTCTGTCACAAGTTTCATAAGCTCTGTGCTTCTGTGATATAAAGAAAATAGTAGTTAATGCAATGACCATATTAAGTGATTGTTAATGACTATATCAAGCAAAGACTATATTTGTACCTTGAAGCCGCAATAGACAATGATGTAAGGGCATGAGCAAGCAAATATCCTCAACATTTTATGATTGGCCTAAGAGCCATATTGCAGGATAGATTGAACATGGGCAGCTCGCATTTTGTCATTTATCAAGTTTATTATTTGATAAATTCGAATATGAGATAAATCAAATTTTGGTATGCATCATGAATATGATGGTCCCACCTCAGACTTGGGTCAATAACTTCCAGTTATTTGGCATGATAAAATTCATCCACACTGGCTTGAAGTAGATAGAGACATCATGCTAGAGAAATCATGGATCTGTAAATTAAGGTTTGTTAGCTGGGCACTTGCTTCAAGCAGGAATTATAACAGCAAAATGGTCTTACATCTCTTTTGCAAATCCAAATTTGCTGTGATATTCCTTCATAGTATTCATCACCATTATCATGCACCTCCTTCCAAGCAATTTTATCCTTATCCCCTATGAAACTCATTTGCACACTCATTTCGTACTTAAGCATTGAAGCAGGCAGATTCTCATCACATATCCTGCAAGTGGTAAAAAACATAATACAGATGATTTTCTTGATAAATGTTTCCTCAAAACAATAAGGACTAATTATGCCTACTTTTAACACCACACACCACACAGTTACACATTCACAATGAAGTGGCTGCTGATGAAGTTCATGAGGATTGTAAGTTATCTCTCCGCAATAGTTCATGTTTCACTTGTTCACTTTCAAAATGTGGAAGTGAGCCTAAAGACTAGAAGAAACGATTGCATCATGAAGCAAGTTTTCAAGAAGTGCATTCATGGAGAATGCACAAATGACTGCCTCACTCTCTCTAGTTACAGTCTGCCTACCTCCTGACCCACTTTCCTTTACACTTCCATTTGTCCTAAATGTGGACACCCACGTAGCAATCGATTGCTGAACAGGAATCAGACCCATTGAGCATGTTAAGGATCGTTCAGAACAAATATTGATCCGAGTACAGAAAACTTGCTGAGCTGTGATAATGAGACTGACATTAAAAAAGTATGCCTCTATGGCAAACGCAAGCTGCTCATTGGTCCAATGCATGGCGGAAACTGACCATGCAAGTAACAAAGCTTCATGACCTTGCCTTTCATTTGAAATTCCTCCCACTATTTTCTGATCACCTCTCACCTCTTGGCACAAAATAAAAAATGGCAAGTTTCTGTGTGTGCCACACCCCATATGGTCAAACAAAAACGTATACGGTAGTCAGGTTTTGCAAACAGCAACCAAAACTAAAGTAAGGGCAAATAATGATAAGGAAGGTAGAGTACTGCTCTTGACATCCAGTCATGGACGAGACTGTAGTGACCTACTAAATAAAAGATTAAAAAATAAGTATGAAGTTCAGAGCTTTTTCAAACCAAGTGCCCCTATAAACGCAATCGTAGAGTCAGCACAGGAACAAACCAAAGATTTTGGTCGAAACGATTTTCTAATAGTACTGGGTGGCTCAAACAATATAAATGAACCTAATCTAAAACATCTTCCTGAAATAAATGAGAAAATTAAAGAGATTGTGCCACTCAGCCAAGAAACTAATGTAATAATAGGTACAATTCCGTATAGTATTGATAGGCCAGAGCTAAATGAAAACATAATATCAACCAATAAATCAATTCATGATACAATCAACAGCCTAGAAAATAACAATTCTAAGCAATTGGAGATTTGTTCTCTAAATTAAAGGCTGAAAAAACAAAATTTCACTAATCATGGTCTACATCTAAATAAATCTGGCAAAGTAATATTTTGTAATTGGCTGGTAGAACTGATTGAAAGTCGTTTGCAATCTACTCTCAATAATTCTCCTGAACAATCATCTAACAAACCTTTTTTAGTAAAGTGGCTCAAAACCGGGAAGGGAAACTTGTTTCAAATGATAAATTCATATGTTCAATTGTATTAAAAGACGTTAATTGATCAAAAAATCAGGATAGCATTAGTGGAAGGAACTCTTGTAGCAATCTGATAGGCTCCTGAGATTCTAAAAGATTGAGTAAATCTACTTCAATATGCAAAATCAACGATAAGGTAATAAGGGATGATAGGGAAGTACTGGTACTCACTGTGTTCCATCAGAATATTCAATACATTCGTAACAAAATAGATAGAATCGAAGTATTTTTTAAAGAAGAGGCTCCTGATATAGCTATTTTCACAGAGCATGGTTTAAAAGAAGATGAATTGTCACAACTTAATATTCCAAACTATTCATTGAAAACGTCGTATTGCAGGGCATCTCATCAAAGTGGGGGAGTAGCTATCTTCACTAAAAATTCTAAGAATATGTAAAAATTTAATTTATAATATGTAGAGAAATTTGCTGTGGAAATGGATTTAGAAGTTACTGGGTTGAGAGTAAAAATCGACAATAATTTCGAAGTAGTGGTGTTAGGTATTCACAGGTCACCAAATGGGAAATGGAACAATTTTTGTAAACTATTCAATAGGCTTTTAGAGATTACCACTACTCGCTTTACGAACGTTATTGTAGCAGGAGATTTCAATACAGACTTCGCAACACAGAATAAAATAACAGAAGATTCAAGGGATAATATATACATGAATAACTTGGAAATAAAAGTTCATGAATATACCAGAGTCACAAGAACTTCACAAACAATAATTGATAACATCCATACTGATATAGATTACTCTAAAACAAGATTAGGCAGCTCGGAACTATCTGATCATGACTATCAAATCTTAGAGGTGGGGTTGCATGGTCATAAATCAATAAAAAAGAGTAGAGTAATGAAAGAAATTCAACAATGTTACCAGGGGAATATCGATTGTTCGAAGCAGAATCTGCTACAAGAAAACTGGAGTAGGGTTTACAATAGCAATAGTTTAAATAACAAATATGATAGTTTCATTAATATTTGAAGGTTTCATATTACTATGAGTTGTCCAGTTGAAAAAGTCCCTGTAGAAAACAAAATAGACAAAATTGAAGAGTGGATAACTGATGATATCCTTGCAGAAAGAAATAGGGTTGAAGATGCATATGATGAATTCAAACTATCTAGGAATATGTTGAGTGAAGACAATTACAAAGCTCTAAAGAAAAACTATACAAAAGCAGTGGAAAGAGCAAAATGTAAGAAAACAGCTGAAATTTTGAACAACAGTGTGTACTTTAACACAGCATTGTGGGATGTAACAAACAAAAATAGGCAAGTAGCTCATGTAGATGCTTATACTAGTGTCCCCAGAATAATCAACAAAAATAACAAATATATTGATGCAAACATGTGGAATACTGATGGGATTCAGAACGAATTAAAATTCCACCCAGTATCCCAAGACGAGTTGTCGAATATCATTGATAGTTTAAATAATAAAAAAACTGTAGGAATGGATGGGGTATCCAGGAAAATTCTGAAAGAATGTAAAGATCAATTGATAGACCCTTTGATTCATTTGATCAATCATTTATTAGAAGAAGGTGTTGCCCCAGATAGTTTGAAAGAGGGGAAGATCTTGTCAATCTTCAAAAGTGGTGATAGAGAAAAGGTGGAATACTAAAGGCCCATTAGTATTTTAAATTTAATAAGTAAAATTTTTTGAAGAGTAGTTCTAAATAGGTTAGTTCTGCACCTTCAAGAAGCTAACTTTATCTGTGATGAATAGCATGGCTTCCAGAAAGGGAGATCAACAAAGACAGCCATAGTTTCTCTAGTAGATAAACTAATAGATATGATAGATTCAGGTGAAAAAGCAACTGCTATTTCCTTAGATCTATCAAAGGCATTTAATTGTGTTAATCATAGAAATTTATTGGAAATACTGCAAAATGTAGGTGTAAATGGGGTTGAACTGAAATGGTTTGAATCATATCTTATTGGGAGAAAACAATTTTTAGAACTAACTAAGTTACAGTAGTTGTGAATAGTATAATAAAGAATAAATCTAATAAATTAGAGATCCAAGCTGGAGTGCCTCAGGGGTCAATACTAGGTCCATTGCTTATCTTATTATATGTCAACCCTCTACCTAAAGAATTAATTAGTGGTGGAGCCCTCTTATTTGCAGACGATACATCACTCATTTTCAGCAATTCCATTCTTGATAATTCAGAAATGAGTGCCCATATAGGTGTGCAGTCCATTGTCCAATCATTCTTAAATCAGTTGGAATTAACAATAAATAGTAAAAAATGCCAATACCTTCAATTCAAAAACAAACATAATTCAAATGAAGATAGGGCTATAAACGTGTTTGTAAATGATAATCAACTAGACCAGGAAGAAAACATTGCATTTCTAGGAGTTTTGTTTAATAGACAATTGACCTGAGCTCCATACATTTAAAAAATATGTTAAATTATTTCATCTGGTGTATTTATCCTGTGACAGCTTGCTAGATTGAATAACAAAAAGTTACTTTTTACAGCTTACCATATGCTCTTACTGTCACATATTAGGTATGCTATCTTAGTATGGGGTAATTCATCAAAACAAAATCTTGATAGGGTGTTTTAAGATCCAGAAGAAAGTAGTTAGGTGTATAGAAAGAGTAAATAGATTAGATTCATGTAGGCCGTTTTTCAAGAAACTTGGTCTCCTAACTGTACCCTGCTTATATGTGTATAAAGCTACTTTATATGTAAAAACGAATGATATTCACCAAAATCTTGACATACATGATTATTATACAAGAAGCCGAGGAGATTATCACTTGGTAAGTCACAATAGTAGCTTGTTCAAACAAAAACCCAGTTATATTGGTAGGAAATTCTACAATAAGCTACCGCAGTTTTCAAGGAGTCTTGAAAATATAGAAATATTTAAAAAACAATTGAAGAAATATTTAGTTGATAAAGCTTTTTATAGTGTACAAGAGTTCCTTTCACATCAAAATTAAGCCTTATCTCAACCAATTCATATAGTTATTATTGTATCTATAGTGCATTTCACGGCTGAAGACCTCTGAGCGCAGAGCCGGTCACCCACCACTTTCGGAGCTAGCGAATCACATGCAAGCAGCGTTGCCAATACTAACGCACGCTTGCTATTATACTGATGGACAGATGTGCGCGACAAATTTCTGATTATCTCTTCTACTTGTTGCATCTTAATAATTAAAACTTTAAACGTCATCCATCAGTAATTAATCTATTCGCCACATTACCAAGTAGAATTTAGTCCAAATCCCATGTTTATACGACAACTACTTCACGAGTTATTGATTTAAAACTATTCTCCTTTAGAATGGATTGCTTTATTTAAGCGTGTGACATTCCCAAATATTACTAGGATTATAATTATACTTTAAGGCTGTGCGATAGGTTTTTGGTGATACACATTATTTTTCGTATTTTTGTATTGGCAATTATTAAGGTATTAAAATGTCATGTATTGCGAGTTGCGACTATGAAAAATGGGGGGAAATATTCAATGAAAGTTGAATTATGGGCGCTCAAAATTGAAATTTCAAGTTTTTTGATGATGTTTATATCCCCTATGATTGACTTTGAACTTCTGATAATTTTCTTATAACTAAAAGACACACCAGAGACTAAAAATACATAGCCTATTTTATATAATGATTGAAAAATAAGTTTTATAAAAAATAATCTAAACTTTTTGTACTTTTTAAAATTTATTTTGAAAACCCCAACTGTTTTGAATGAAACAGTTGAAAAAATATAACATTTCAATACATTAATAACCACTAATAGAGAAAACTCCGAAAAAGAATTATCACCAAAAACCTATCGCACAGCCTTAATCAAAAACACATAGAAAGCATAAAAATATTATATACAATAGTACATACCATCATTAATTATCTGCTAATGGTACAGCTAATTCTTCAGTTTCCTCAATGTCAGTATCGTCTTCTGTATCTGCACAGTCACTATCATCTTGCAAATTTATTAACATTCGTTCGAAATTGTTATCTGTTAATATTTCTTTTTTGTAGTCTTCTTCTTGCAAATCTTCTGCATGTTTAACACAAGCTGCCCACTGTTCAATAGATACATTATCGATGGCCTCATTCACTAATTTTTCTACATCTTGTAACTTATAAGTATTGTTTCTTTCTGCTACCTGCTGTTTCACTTGAGCCCAGACGAGTTCGATTGGATTATATTGGCAGTGATAAGGTGGTAACCGAATAACAGTGTGGCCATTTTCTCTTGCAATGTTGTCCAGTTCGTAAATTTTGTTTTTATCCCTAATCAACTTCACATGCTGTAGAAGTTCTACTTTCGTTTCAAAAGGTGAACATTGAACGCCCTTGGTTTGCAACCATTCTAAAATATCTTGTTTGTTCGAAGGGAGGGACTTTTATTAAATACTACTGAATGATAAGGGGCATTGTCCATTACTATAATGGAGCCCTCTTCCAGAATATGCAAAAATTTTATAAACCATTCTTTGAAACTTTGCGCATTCATTTCAGAATGATAGTCTGTAGACTTTGACACTGACCGAAATACCCATTTACATTCATGCAAGAATCCTGTCTGTCCTGAACCTACATGGCAAATAATTAAACGACCTCCTTTCCCAACTGGAACTTTTAAACCCCCTTTACTCGTAGAATCTTGCCAGATATATTTTTTTGAGTGGTTCTGATTCACCCAGGTCTTGTCAAGATAGAAAATAGGACGCTGATCAGCTGCTCGCCTGGCATCGTGTATCTGACGAAGAAATTTATGACGAGCACAGACAATATCAGATCGTTCCATCAAAACTTTTCTGCCATCATTTGTTCTTCTGTACTTGAATCCCACACTTTTCATCATCCTATATACAGAAGTATGGGAGCCAGTAAATCTGATTCTTGTTTTCAATTCGGAAGCAATCGCTGCTACACTTAGATATTTTCCGTCATCGTAAAATTTGAGCATAGTCCGATGTAATAGCTCTTTATTGAAATCGTCCATATGAGTTACCCTATGTGGCATTTTTTTTCTCTTACTAGGCGATTTGAAAGGAGGGGTTAGCCCTGTTGATGTAGGTTCGCTATTTCTGCCTTCTTCACAAATTCTTTTGACGCTAGTATCACTAATATTTGTAGCCTGTGAAGTTAGTTTCAAAACTTGTTTAAAATTTACACTGTTCCGAAATTCTTTTTTTGATAATTTTACAAAAAAATTACGTACATTATATACCATGGCTCGAGCTTGGCTACAAATTACTTTACGTAAACGGTTGTTGGGGGTTCTTGATGTTTCTGTGTCAGACATGGTAAAACGTATGATAATTATAATATAATATTAATACAAAAAATAGACAAACAAAATGGAATTGGAAATGATACGAACACAGTAATGTTAATCACTGGCAAAAAGCTTGCAAAATATGCTAGAATAATAGAATACGCTGTGAAACCAGCAAGTATATCGAAGTGAACGCAACGACTGTTGATAGCAGAATGAGCTATTTGGGTCTAATACGCATGCGTGCTCAAATGAGATAAGGAGCACGGTATGGCAGCAGTGCCGAGCATTCCAATTGGATTACGCACCAAGCTGGCCAGAGGTCTTCAGCCGTGAAATGCACTGTAGTGTATATAACTAGTCTTAATCTGACTTGTCTTATACTGCCTTTAAATGGAGTCTCCAAGACGTAATTTACAAAAAAAGAGAAAAAAACAATATTTTGGGTGAATATATATATCTTTCAATGTAAAATTTATTTCTAATTGGTATGTCTCGTTGTATTACAGAGCAAAGCAAAAATAGCTTTATATATTATTGCGAAAAAATTGCCCACAAATATAGCAAGTGGAAATTAATATTGGATTGAATTTATTACGTTGATATTTATTTTGTATGTAAGTTATGAAGCATGGCAATATATGTTAGGATTTCAATTTCCATTACTTTCCATACACTGTCCATACACTGCTTTCACTGTCACTAAAGAATAGGAACGATCTTCTCCTTTGCTTAATTGATGTTACTCTATATATTTATGTTGTAGATTAATAAAATAAAATTTAGAAATTCAAATTTAATTAATGTAAGAAATTATTTTTACACTACTAAACCGATTGGTGAAGTGACCCTTCACTCACGTCATCCGAGGAGCCGCCAGTGACATACACTACAATAAAGAGTGTCAAAAAAATGATGCATTACAAGGAGTAAATGTTTGGTTCTGGAATTGGTTCTGGTGCTGGTTCTGGAGCTGGTTCTGGTGCTGGAGCTGGTGCTGGGGCTGGTGCTGGAGCTGGTGCTGCCACCTGGCGCACCGCTTCCTGCAGCGATGCCTCCAGCTTGGGATAGTAGGCCTCAAGTGGAGGATTTGTCAAGTAGTCATCAAAGTGGGGACGATGTTGCCTGGCTGGATGTCTCCTTGAGCATCGGCCTGACGTCATCTGCCCGCTGACTTGCTGAGCAAGTTGCCACTGCTGAGCTGCACGCCACTTCTGCTGCCCAGACTGCAGGGTTGAAATGATGTTTAGAGCATCATTCAGCCCCTGCAGTGGGTTGGCATTTGCTCAGCGTCCTCCACGGCTACCACGCCTCCTGCTGCCTCCATGGGAAATCATCTTTGGAACAGAAAAAAAATAACATATTATGCATATGCCTGTAACAACAAGAACAAAGTTAATATATAGAATAAATATATTTTCTTTGAACTCACATTGAATTGATGCAGGTGAAACAGCTGAAGACTGAAGTTGACTGACCTGAAAAAAAAAATATGCAGTGAATTTTTGAATCATTAGTTTCATAAGTGAATGGGAAAAATGATCTGGAATGAAACAATATGCATTAGACATTGACAAATTTTAAGTTAGTTGCAGGTTTCCTGGAATGGAACAATTTACATTGTAAGAAAGTTTTCTGAAATGAAACAATCATCAGTTTTACAAGTGCAAGCGATCATGCATTGATTGGTTAGTTTTCAACACTCAATTTGAAAGAAGGCTGCAGTAACAGGACTATTATCTTCAATTGAATGGGCACAGTGACCTGGAATGGAACAATATGCATTAGAAGATAGTTTCCTGAACAAAAGACATTGTCAAATGTAAGATAGTTTCCTGGAATGGAACAGTATGCATCAGATAGTGGAAAACAGTATTAATTGCAAAGAGTACTTACTTTGAAAGTTGATGAAGCTGGAGCACAAGAAGCACAAGACTGGTAGGCACTAGAAGCACAAGACTGGAGCATGAGCACAGTAGTTGGCTGTCTGGTGTGAGAGCAGTGTATGATAACTCCAACAGAACACCTAGCTTATATACTCCAGCCAGTACCTCCCACCGCCCAACCCGTCAACCCTCGCCCTCCACCCCCCACCCTGGTCCAAATAGTCGAAAGTCTCTCACCATTTTTATTTTATTTTTTTTATTTTATTATCATTTTTTCTATTATTTTTTTTAATTTTTTTTTCATCAACTTTTTTTTAATTTTTTTTATTTTTAATTTTGTTTTCAATTTTCAAGGTCAAGGACGAGGTCAAGGTCAACGTCAAGGTCAAGGGTCAAGGTCAAGGTTGTCCCAGGTCTCAAGGTTGTCCCAGATTGGTGTCCCAGAATATACAAAATGTAACTACTCTTAGTGACCAGATTCTAGCCATTAGAGATTTCCCTAAATGCTAGTATCAATCATACATAATTATACTGTATCGAAAGTAATATTATATTATTGAATCCACTTGTGATGTTCAGGCTTTTCAGAATATTTCGAAGTTGAGTGATACAGAAGACAGACATCTTTGCCCAGAAGAGAAATTCCATTTCATGTTTAAAATGATTATTTGGAAAATTACATCTACAAACTTCAACAAAAACTCAATTTGGTGGAACCAATAGCCTGTAATAGATAAATAATAAAAAACATTTTTCCTTATTATATACCAGTACTACAATGTTAGATTCCATGATGATGGATAACAAAATTTCACTAGAATAAATTGAAATGGGCTTTGTGTTGTACTATTCTTAAATCGAAAATATTCATTATTTCTCAAAATATAACTTTTTTCATTGTTCTCTTTTCTTCCTATAATTCTCAACATCAAATAGGCAAATACGTTTCCTGAGCAAGTACAGCTAGAAGGTTCTCTAACCCTTTTTTCCTTTTCTCCACTTGTTTCTACTGTTCTAGATACCATGCTTGCACCTCTAACATTCTCACCATTTTGGAACCTATAGTCTCCTAACTTGTCTCTCTCATAGAGCCTTTAACGGGCCCCTGATGTTTGCAATGAACTGGAGCAATTGCGTATTCATTGACATCATTTGTCAGTTTGATCTGCAATTCAAATCAATTTTCCTATTTAAGGCATACATCTGTAAAAAAAAGACGTCATTTGATTATCTGAATTGCTAATGATCATTAGTGTGCTTGAAATCTCAGGGTCGAAGAAGAAAAATATTCTGTTTTGGCTCTGCATAGCTAACTATTCAGCATATCGTTTCCAGATATCACACCAAGAGTACATCAATTTCACTCATACCCACTCAAATCAGTAAGTAGTTTCTCCATCAATTGCTATTATGTCCTTATTATTGATCAGTGGCATAAACAGTGTGTCAGCCTGAGGGAGAGATGACAAATAATGTTATGCTATCATTATGGGAGGGTGGTAGGCCCTGAGCAATATATCCTGCAACCATATCAGGAGAGATGGTGTTTTCGGTGGTGTGGGGGTGTTCATCAGGATTTTTTTTTAATTTTTCCCCCACCACCTCTAGCATGATATATATTATTGGTTCCATCAGTTGTCCTTCATCAGCCCCCCCCCCCCACAGGACCTGAATGTTGGTATATTTGAGCAAATTGTTGCACTCTGACAAATAGACCTTCTTAATTCGATGATTATTCGCACTTGTTAAAATACATGTAGAATAATGTTGATAATGATAATATTACAAGACTTCATGGATCTTGCTTGAGAATACCAAGAATAGAAATAGCCAGAGTGGCCTAGCAGCATAGAAAATTCCCTAAAAATTGTAGTCACTAACAAAAAGGTTTAGATAACGAATTATTGCAGATATCTCAATTATTATGAATCTGTAGGTTTTTCATTATTTATGTGGTGAATTGAATGATTTTGGTATTGGAAGGGCTGAAAAATTTGAGAAAAGTAGTTAACTATGGTAATTGCCTCTCGATTCTCATAGTATTCCACTGAATGTTTTCAATAGGAAGTTGCATAGATGGTTTAAGAGAAACCCTTTCTATCCTATTAGTGAGTTTTTATCTGCAGGCTGTGATATTGACCTGAGAGCTAGGAAGTTTAAATGAGATTTTTCTAACTTTTCAACTGTGATAAGTTTCGAGCTGCTGTAAGTTTGTGTTTTTATTGTTTTTCTGTGATGGTGATGATTTTGTTGCATAATACCAGAAATACTGTTATATTGAAAATTGAAAGACTGATAATTATTTCGAGATATTGACAAATTGGTACCATTTATGGCAAGACTTCATGTTTGTATTTCAAGCTCTTGGGTCAATGAAACATATTTATTCATTTATTATTTGAGTATACTGAAGAATACGCTAAAATGAGGATGAATTTGTTGGTTTTTTTGACTTGCTATGCTTGCCTTTCTATAGTCTTGTCAGGGGATTTAACCCTTTTGTCCTTCAGGGAAAAAAGTTGAAGAATTGAGTCAGCATGCCTTCTTTGCTTGCAGCTGTCCAACTAACCCTAGTCATGAGAAGGTGATGTTTATACAACATTTTCTAAATAACTATTTCTTGTAGTTTTTGCAGAAAAGTTTTAAAAGCTATTCTTGGTTCAGAATGATCCTGGATACTCAACTTCTTAGTCCACATGGCTCTTGAAAAACGGCAATCAAATAAATTTTCGTGAATAGTATATTCTGGGCCCAAACATTGAAATACACTATATTTACAAAAATGGCCCATCTCTGACTTATCTTTGAGGAATATTTTGGAACCCTTTCTTACCACATGTCTTGAGCCTTAACTCAAACATGCATACCAAAGTTTAACGTCTTTGGCCCAGTTGTTGGAGAAGTTGAAAAATTGTTAATTAAAAAGATGAATGTGAATTCAAACTGTGGGAAGGGGAAGTGGATGAAAGAGATTTTGGTGAGTGCAAACATGTTCTCTAAAACAGATATTATTGATAATGATAAATGCACAGAGTAATCTTGAGCAGATGAAATAAGAAGGCATAAGGTTGTCCTAACTCTGATCGGGTTGAGCTATCAGATCCACCCACTCACTATTTAATCAATTGAATAACTTTCTCCGTTCGTTCCACCAGCCAATTTTTTTTGGGCACACATAGTCGTTATTTTTGAGGTTTGTTTTGTATGTCAACTAACCAAGTCATGGAAAAGGAGAGTTCTTATAAAATTTTAAAATTATTATTTCTTGTCAAATTTGCACTTGCACACTCTCCAAAATTAGTTGTTTGTAAGTGAGTCTCAAGCCTCTAGCTAGGGGAGTGCACAAAATAGGGGAATGATTTAGATAATAATAATAATATGAAGAAGAAATTAAGAATATGTGCTACAGGCAGATGAATGTCTTGCGCAGTGGCGTAACGTACTCCCCCGCAGACCCCGCGGCGCGGGGGGGCCCGGGCTATAAGGGGGCCCGGAATGAAAATATATTTTTTCAAGAAATGGCCCTGCTCAGACTGATATATATATTTTTTTTTCAAAAGAAATAAAACTGAATTACTGAAGGAAGAAGAATGAATTGGCTAATTATTGTCAGGTTTATTGTTCACTTTATCAATTCGCAAATAGCTTTAGTGAAGGAATTCAGAAGCAGGATGTTGTGACTTCAGGAAATGGAAATGGAAATGGAGACATACCGAGGACAAAACACTCTTCAAACAAACTTATCTAGACTGTCACAAATCATGTCTCCAAAGTGCAAATATTAGAAGAAATTAATATTATTTTCCCATCGAATTCCTCAATGTATATTAGCATAATATTGTGATGTAATGGAAAGTGGGGGGTTGTGTAGAAATAAAGTCAATATTTTTCTTTATACAGTATTTTGAATTCAGTCTCTTTTGAATCGTCCAGTTAGATGCATGTAGCCCTATACGTGTCCGATAAATTGGCCTAGAGTAAACCGTATGTATATTAATTGAGTTCGTGATCGTGAGTTTATTATTTGGAGTGCCATTTTTTTTTTTCATTTCTATTCTATTTTCAACATGCTGCGTTTATGGTATTGTGATGTTGAACAGTCATGTTTTAGTTATTTCTATTTTTTATCGACTAGTACATTTTTAAACAATGTTAAGAAGGAATATTAATTTATGCCCTTGATATATCGGATAAATTACGTGATTATTGTACAGAATAAGTATATAAATAATAGCTTTGGTTCAATTGTTTCAGTTTTCCTAACACAGTTGAATTTTTTTCTTATAATAGGATCAAGTACTGTATAAGTAGTTTACGTTTTCTCTCTTCTGCCTCTTGAGAATAAATTTCTTAAATTTTTTCTCTTTTCCTGACTTAGTAATCTCGCGGTAATTTAGATAAAATGCCCTTTTTTCAAATTTTAACCTGTGTCCGTGTCTGCAAACGAGGCGAATTCTGAGAGAACACATTTTCTGGGAAAAGGAGCGAAGGTGCTAACAAGGAGGATGTGAATGTGGATCCTATGGAAGACATCAATTTCAAGGTTTCTAGGTTTCAAGATTAATTATTTATCTGTGATGTTTTCCATGACGAAATATTTAATGAACAATCTAATATTAAAACTGACACTGTATTTCACTTTTATATACTGTATTGGTTTAATCACTTATATTGGAGATGCTTGAGGGTTGCATTTCACTTCTGAAAAGTGACAAAGGCTGACGAAGCTTTTTTTCAGAAGTCAAATGCATCTCTCAAGCATCTCCAATATAAGTGAGTAAAACAATACAGTATATAAAAGTGAAATACAGTGTCAGTTTTAATATTAAATAATTATTTATAACATAATCAACACTCAACTATTTTCATCTTTCAGGAGCCCGTAGGCCATAATAGCCCCCCTTAAAATATGATTGAATTTTTAAATTTTTTAGATAAAAAGGTGTTTTGCTCTTACATAATTATAACTGCCCAAAAAAAATCATTCAAGTTTTTATGGGACGGGTGACAAGGGAGAGGGGGGATATTTATATGATTTTGAGGAGACAGGCCCGGAAAATCGGTTGCGGGGGGGCCCAATTGGAAAACGTTACGCCACTGGTCTTGCGCAAGTATTTTCAACAGAAAGCTGAGGTAGTACCTTTGTACAATGCTTTACTAAAACTACAAACTTCAGGTACACCATTGAAACTCATTAACAGCATATTTGAGCCGCAATTAAAAGTCCAGACATTTGATAATAAGAAAATCGCTTGGAAGCAGAAAACACTCCATGGTAAACATATAAACTA
This sequence comes from Conomelus anceps, assembly GCA_948455865.1. Taxonomy (NCBI): domain Eukaryota; kingdom Metazoa; phylum Arthropoda; class Insecta; order Hemiptera; family Delphacidae; genus Conomelus; species Conomelus anceps. Next base: position 167,618,718 of record OX418216.1, read on the forward strand.
CATATCTCAGCCTGAAATGGATACTGTGGCATCCAACTCTTGGGTAATGCATGACAATCTCTTTGTGGAGACTGAGGGATTCATGATAGCAATGCAGGATCAGATCATAAATACACGTAATTTTGGAAGTATATACTCAAGGACACTACAGTAGCTACAGATTCATGCAGGCTTCGCTATAAGGCACAAAAAACAATTGATCATATCACCAGGTCCGTGCTGGACCCCCTGTTAGGGCGGTGGACGGCCATGGCCAGAGGGCGCCAGCACATTGCAGTGGGAGGACTAACTTTGGGGGGGGGGGGGTTCTGGAATATAATAATCATAGAGTGTTAATTGCACATGAGGAAAGTAACAAAAACAAATATGTTCACAAATGTAATGTTCTTTGATTGAATTTACAAACAAACCTGAAGTAGTCTTTTTAAATTCCTGGATTTCTTGTTCCATGACGAACTGCGTTGTTAATATTAACTTGTTATGTGAATTTAACGACTTGCAGTCAAATATTCATTAAGAATAAGTAAGATTTACTTACTCTGTAGGCTGAGCGCTTTCAAAAACGCCTCTGAAAACGGATCTCAAAGATTCGAAAGCGCTCGGCCTACAGAGTAAGTAAATTTTACTTATTCTCAATGAATATTTGACTGCAAGTCGTTAAATTTACATAACACGTTAATAGTCTTTTTAATTCGGAGCTGGAGTTGGCCAATACAATCAATAACGGTGTCCAGTGGCGCACCCAGGGGGGCTTGGGGTGTTTAAGCCCCCCCCCCCCAAGAACCCGAGGTCCTTAAAAAAATTGTTAATAATTTTCAAGAAAGTTCAATGTAGGTAGTATGTGCTCTAGGCTGATTAGTGTTGGTGCATTTTATGTGTTCACACTTTTAAAGTAGAATAAAGTTCATAACTAGTGGCTTGACATGGGGGGCTTTGGGGCTCAAGCCTTACCTTCAGGCCCTGAAATCCTTATCAAAAGGTTGATAATTTTCAAGCGAATTAACTGTGTAATATGGATTCCAGGCTGTACATTTTACACTTGTTTAAATATGATAGCGGTTATAACAATACCGTTACATTATTGAGAGGTATATTATGAGTACCATAGGTGGAAATAGAGCTTGTAGCATGGCAGAATTGAATTAGACTAAGTGACTCGGTTTAGATAACAAAAATAATTCGCTTCACTCATTTATCGATCTGACAATTATGTAATGTAATACAAGATAATTATCTAGCCTCTAGATCCTCCTGAACCTGTAATAAATTTAACGTTACAGTAATAATGTAATGTTTTGGAGGTTGAAGCACAGATAGTTCTGAGACCAGTGCATGGGGGTAATGAGTTGGATGATGATGATGATGATGATGATGATGATGAGTTGGACCTACAGTTTTAGGTGAATTCCAAATCATCGGTAAGTGATTTTATAGAAGAGAACAGATTCTTTCTTGGTGGCTGATCCAATCGGTCACCCTTACAAAGAGGGCCCAGGAATTTGTAGCTCATCTCATCTGACAGAACAGACACCAGCCACAGCTCGCGGCTATCACTTTCCTAAAGAAGGTATGCAGGTGTTTGCGAAAAAATTCCGAAAGGAATCTGCCAGATAAAAAAAACTTATTCTTTCGAAAACGCTTCATTACAGAAATACAGATAGTAGAAGAATGAAGCTATCTTTCTCAGTAATAAATCAAAAAATTAGTACTCATTCAGAAACGTTAGGCTTCTAGAGCTCTCATTTAGGTGACGAATTCAATACATTAATTCATTGTGAAATGAGCTGAAAAATGATATGAAACATTAACTACCATGATTATTGAGTTATTCTATGAAATACTCAAAAAAGCCAAACGAAGGCTAAGCTTTGGGATCGATCGTTCTTAACAGGGCTTAATTTCTAAATTGCTGAGAAGTACCAGAGCTGTGGCTTACCAGGGGGTACTCCTCCGGGTAATTGTTGAAAATTTCACTTGAATTGGTGTATTTTAAACGCATTTTAACATGGTTAGTAACGAACATATAATATTACATGAAGTTACAAAATAATAACATTCAGGGTTTTAAAAATAAGGTATTTTAAACGATTTTGACGAAAACTTGAAAACCATAACTACAAAAGTCAAATACTTAGTCAGTCTAAATTAAAAAAAAAACAATCATTTCCAGCTAGTTCAGATTTGGTTTAAAATAAATGATTCTATTATCAATTAAGATAGCCGGAGCTCCGCTGCAGTGTGCTCCGTCTGAAATTAAGCCCTGGTTCTCAACAATTAGGTACATTCACATTCAATTAAAAAAAAAAATGATTTCACAAGTTTTGAAGGAGAATTTGAAAAAGATTTGGTTCATTGCCAATTAAATTATAGTTTACCCATTAAGACGACAATAAAAAACGTGTTTTTATGATCATTTTGTGAATTTTTGTAAAATATCCCACCAATTTAAAGATTAGATAATCACGATTTGCATTCGGACTGGCATTTTTCGTTCAATTTATTACCCACGCAAAAGTCTCTGAATGGCGTGGGCATCATTAAAATGTATAATAATAGATCTTGTAGCACATTTAGTCAATATTATATTAATTCAATTTAATTCACACCACCTATATGAAGGCCTTCGAGTTTTCTGAATTTATGATGGAATAGCTGCAATCTTTCACCCTCCGTATTTCTGTAATAAAGCGTTTCCGGACCTACATTAATTTGATTTTTTTTATCTTCATGAGAAGATGATGCTTATGCAGTCTGGCAGAATCATTTTGAACTCTTGAAACACTCTGTACAAATAAGACACATTTTATTTTCCCATAGCTAATACACATTAAAAAATCAAGTAATGAACCCCCTCAAGAAACTTTATCAGGCCACAATCTTGTAAAAAAAAGCTCAGAAAAATCACAATTTTACAACCCCTCCCCCTCCCAAAATAATTTTACCTGGTAGGACGGGTAAGCCCCCCACCAAACCATAAGTCTGGGTGCGCCCCGCATGGTGTCTGGATCTATGGAGTTCAAAATATCAGTTTCTAAGTGCATTTTAATAGTGAAGATTCTAAATTTTCGTTTGTGGAAGACGATCTCAATCTGGTTATAATTCTATTACCTTCAATGCTTTTGAAGGAAAAGATTCTTGGGATTTGAATAATTTTGGGTCTAAATAGGCCAGATCCTAGCCGAGGGCGCCCCGTGCGGGTACTGGAAGAATCAAGTCCATTCAGTAGTAGCCTACACCCTACAGTCGCAACACAACCCGGCCGCTCAGCTATATCGACGATAAGACTCATCATAAAACGTGTCAATTTCAGAACAGGAGGGCGCCAAAATTTTTCTGGCTGGAGGGCGCACCGGGATACGTCCCGGTGTCCCGGCGGGCCAGCACGGGCCTGCATATCACCAGTGGCTGTTCATCATTAGTTGCATCAGATTATGCACAGAGACATGACAATATAATTATGTAAAATAGTTCATCAAGAAATATTCAGAAAATACAAATAAACCGAATCAAGTGAACCTTATTACAAGTACAAACCAAATGCAGTTATGGAAAATGACAAAATAAACATATACTGGAATAGAGATATAATAACTGACAGGACAATACAGCAAAATAGACCGGATATCACACTCATCGACAAGGCCTTTTTTTTTTTTTTTTTTTTTTTTTTTTTGTAGATTACGTCTTGGAGACTCCAGTTTAGGAGTATAAGACAAGTCAGATCAACAATATTATACACTAGATACCATAATTACTTCAATTAGTTGAGGTGAGGCTTAATTTTGATGTGAAAGGAACTCTTGTACACTATAAAAAGCTTTATCAACTAAATATTTCTTCAATTGTTTTTTAAATATTTCTATATTTTCAAGACTCTTCAAAAACTGCGGTAGCTTGTTGTAGAATTTCCTACCAATATAACTAGGTTTTTGTTTGAATAAGCTACTATTGTGACTCACCAAGTGATAATCTCCTCGGCTTCTTGTATTATAATCATGTACATCAAGATTTTGGTTAATATCATTCGTTTTTACATATAAGGTAGCTTTATACACATATAAGCAGGGTACAGTTAGGAGGCCAAGTCTCTTGAACAACGGCCTACATGAATCTAATCTATTTACTCTTTCTATACACCTAACCGCTTTCTTTTGGATCTTAAACACCCTATCAAGATTTTGTTTTGATGAATTACCCCATACTAAGATAGCATACCTAATATGTGACAGTAAGAGCCCATGGTAAGCTGTAAAAAGTAACTTTTTGTCATTCAATCTAGCGAGCTGTCGCAGGACAAATACCCCAGATGAAATTTTACTACATATTTTCTCAATGTATGGAGTCCAGGTCAATCGTCTATCCAACATAACTCCTAGAAATGCAATTTTTTCTTCCTGGTCTAATTGATTATCGTTTACAAACACGTTTATAGCCCTATCTTCATTTAAATTATGTTTGTTTTTGAATTGAAGGTATTGGCATTTTTTACTATTTATAGTTAATTTCAACTGATTTAAAAATTGGACAATGGACTGCACACCTATATGGGCACTTATTTCTAAATTATCTAGAATGGAATTGCTGAAAATGAGTGATGTATCATCAGCAAATAAGAGGGCTCTACCACTAATTAATTCTTTAGGTAAACGGTTGACATATAACAAAAAAAGCAATGGACCTAGAATTGACCCCTGAGGCACTCCAGCTTGCACCTCTAATTTATTAGATTTATTCTTTACTATCCTATTACCAACTACTGTAGTTAGTTCTACACATTGTTTTCTCCCAATAAGATATGATTCAAACCATTTCAGTTCAACCCCATTTACACCTACATTTTGCAGTATTTCCAATAAAGTTCTATGATTAACACAATCAAATGCCTTTGACAAATCTAAGAAGATTGCAGTAGCTTTATCACCTGAATCTATTATATCTATTAGTTTTTCAACTAGGGAAACTATGTCTGTTTTTGTTGATCTCCCTTTCTGGAAGCCATGCTGTTCATCACAGATAAAGTTTGCTTCTTGAAGGTGCAGAAGTAACCGATTTAGAACTACTCTTTCAAAAATTTTACTTATTACATTTAAAATACTAATGGGCCTATAGTTTTCTACCTTTTCTTTATCACCACTTTTGAAGATTGGCAAGATCTTCCCCTCTTTTAAGTTATCTGGAAAAACACCTTGTTCTAATGAATGATTGATCAGATGAATCAAAGGGTCTAACAATTGATCTTTACATTCTTTTAGAATTTTACTGGATACCCCATCCATTCCTACAGTTTTTTTATTATTTAAACTATCAATGATATTTGACAACTCGTCTTGTCATACTGGGTGGAATTTTAATTCGTTCTGAATCCCCTCAGTATTCCTCATGTTTGCATCACTAATACCTGTATTAAGAGATTTTTGAAGATCCTTAGCAACCAGTTGATAATATCTGTTAAAGAAATTACAAATGTCTACACTATCATCAATATATTTATTATTTTCGTTAATTATTCTGGGGACACTAGTATAAGCATCTACATGAGCTACTTGCCTATTTTTGTTTATTACATCCCACACTGCTGTGTTAAAGTACACACTATTATTCAAAATTTCAGCTGTTTTCTTACATTTCGCTCTGCCTTTCCACTGCTTTTGTATAGTTTTTCTTTAGAGCTTTGTAATTGTCTTCACTCAACATATTCCTAGATAGTTTGAATTCATCATATGCATCTTCAACCCTATTTCTTTCTGCAAGGATATCATCAGTTATCCACTCTTCAATTTTGTCTATTTTGTTTTCTACAGGGACTTTTTCAACTGGACAACTCATAGTAATATGAAACCTTCAAATATTAATGAAACTATCATATTTGTTATTTAAACTATTGCTATTGTAAACCCTACTCCAGTTTTCTTGTAGCAGATTCTGCTTCGAACAATCGATATTCCCCTGGTAACATTGTTGAATTTCTTTCATTACTCTACTCTTTTTTATTGATTTATGACCATGCAACCCCACTTCTAAGATTTGATAGTCATGATCAGATAGTTCCGAGCCGCCTAATCTTGTTTTAGAGTAATCTATTTTAGTAAGGATGTTATCAATTATTGTTTGTGATGTTCTTGTGACTCTGGTATATTCATGAACTTTTATTTCCAAGTTATTCATGTTTATAATATCCTTTAAATCTTCTGTCATTTTATTCTGTGTTGCAAAGTCTGTATTGAAATCTCCCGCTACAATAACGTTTGTAAAACGAGTAGTAGTAATCTCTAAAAGCCTATTGAATAGTTCACAAAAATTGTTCCATTCCCCATTTGGTGACCTGTAAATACCTAACACCGCTACTTCGAAATTATTGTCGATTTTTACTCTCAAACCAGTAACTTCTAAATCCATTTCCACAGCAAATTTCTCTACATATTCTAAATTAAATGTTTGCATATTCTTAGCATTTTTAGTGAAGATAGCTACTGGTGATAGATACCCACTTCGATGCGATGTCCTGCAATACGAAGTTTTCAATGAATAGTTTGGAATATTAAGTTGTGACAATTCATCTTCTTTTAAACCATGCTCTGTGAAAATAGCTATATCAGGAGCCTCTTCTTTAAAAAATACTTCGATTCTATCTATTTTGTTACGAATGTATTGAATATTCTGATGGAACACAGTGACTACCGGTACTTCCCTATCATCCCTTATTACTTTGTCGTTGCTTTTGCATATTGAAGTAGATTTACTTAATCTCTTAGAATCTTGAGAGCCTATCAGATTGCTACAAGAGTTCCTTCCACTAATGTTATCCTGATTTTTTGATCGATTAACGTCTTTTAATACAATTGAACATATGAATTTATCATCTGAAACTAGTTTCCCTTCCCGGTTTTGAGCCACTTTACTAAAAAAGGTTCGTTAGATGATTGTTCAGGAGAATTATTGAGAGTAGATTGCAAACGACTTTCAATCAGTTCTACCAGCCAATTACAAAATATTACTTTGCCAGATTTATTTAGATGTAGACCATGATTAGTGAAATTTTGTTTTTTCAGCCTTTAATTTAGAGAACAAATCTCCAATTGCTTAGAATCCTTATTTTCTAGGCTGTTGATTGTATCATGAATTGATTTATTTGTTGACTTAATGGCTTCATTTAGCTCTGGCCTATCAAACCTATACGGAATTGTACTTATTATTACATTTGTTTTTTGGCTGAGTGGCACAATCTCTTTTATTTTTTCATTTAGTTCAGGAAGATGTTTTAGATTAGGTTCATTTATATTGTTTGTGCCACCCAGTACTATTAGAAAATCGTTTTTACCAAAATATTTATTTTCTTCCTGTGCTGACTCTACGATTGCGTTTATAGGGGCACTTGGTTTGAAAAAGCTCTGAACTTCATACTTATTTTTTAATCTTTTATTTAGTAGGTCACTACAGTCTTGTCCATGACTGGATGTCAAGAGCAGTACTCTACCTTTCCTATCGTTATTTGCCCTTACTTTAGTTTTGGTTGCTGTTTGCAAAACCTGACTATACGTTTTTGTTTGACCATTTCTATTTTATTCTTCCCCATTTGATTTAGGTTCTACTTTTTTTGTATTGATCAGAGGTTCAGATCTTACATTAGCCAATCTCCTGGATTGGAGAGAACATCCCTGATTGATATAGCTGTTCCAAATACTAACAATTTACAGAAGAAAATTTCAGAGAAAATTGTTAAGTATCAGCCTTTGTCAGAAGAAATCAAACAAATGTGACATCAAAATCAAGTTTTCACAGTGCCCATAGTGATTTCTTCAACTGCTGTAATTTCGAAGTGTCTTCACAAGATAGTATATCTCTGATCTTGGTCTGCCACCTAACATCTACATTGCTCTTTAGAAGTCAATTGTACTGGACACATGCTCAATAACACGAAAGTTCCTAGACACATAGAAAAAAAAGAATAGAAAAAAAGGGGGGAAATAGGGAAAGAAATAATAAATAAAAAAAATCAGTGAAGATATGTTGAGATATAGATACATGTATATAATATGCATGTTAATATTCAATAAAAAAAAGACTGCAAAGGTAAGTGGGGAAAATTAAACATGGATAAGGGAGTGTAATGAGGTAATGAATAAAATGGCAAGAAAAAGTCAACTTATAAAATATTTGAAGGGGAAAAAAGAAACTATAAAATTGAAGGGAAAAAAGTATTAAGAATAGTAATAGTAAAAGTAAAAATCGTAAAATTTTTAACATTGAAGCACATCAGTTTTAGAGAACAAAGATTTCTTTGAAATATAGTAAATTCATACTTGGTCAATTACCCATATGAATTACTTACCACCAGCCAATTAGGTTGTGATATCGGCTACATAGTCCTAAATAATAATAATAATTATAATAATGATAATAATAATAATAATAATTAAAATAATACTGATAGTAATAATAATGAAAATAATGATAATGATAATAATAATTTTTTTTTATTATTATGTCGTGGAAATGGCGAGAAAGAAGAAACAGTTATTTTTGGTGTTATCTGCTGTGTCAATATTAACTTCCATTCACCATTAAGCAGCGTATTAAACTATCCCTGGACTCTCTTTGCCTTGCAGTTTATCTAAATATCATAAGAATGTTTAATTAGAATTTAATGGAACCTTATCGAATATTGCAGAATGTCTAATAATAATAATAATGATAATAATAATAATACCAATGATAATATTAATAATAATAATAATAATAATAATAATAATAAAAAAGTGTGATGAAAAACACTAACTGTAAACACAGAAAACACAAAAATGTAACTGTATAGTAATTGTGTGACTAAATGTATATGAGCACCTTAGAAGCTTGAGAATCGATATCAGGAAACTACTTTTACAATATTTAGTGGGTACATACTTGATCAATAATAATAATAATTATTATTACTTGATCAATGATCCGTATGTACTCTCAATTCCAGCCATTAGGCTGTGAGGTCGGCAATAATAATAATAATAATAATAATAATAATGAGAATAAAAATAATAATACTAATTATTAAATGTATCTGTTTATTTAGAATTCCATGGAAAAATTTGGGAAAATCTCCATCTTTCCAGTTCAAATAAAACCTTTTTGAAGGGAGTGCTTAGGTAAAAATGTTAGTTCAGTTGTGATTTGATCGTTGATGTGATAAGTGGCAGAAGTGACAGATCCTGTTTTTTTAATTTTTATTTTTTTATTTTATGTGTTTATTGCCAATCACAAGAAATGTAACAATATATCAAGCATTGTACATGAATTATAAGTGATGCATGAAAACTAGAAAATATTGGAATACAATACAAACAAAATGTTTTTTTTCCATTGTATTATCAAGTACAACATAAATTTCTAGCATTAGCTTTATACTATTATTACTTAATATTATTATTATTATTTATGGCAAAAGTTCCATGAACAAAAATAACTTTCTGTCCGCGCACAGGAGTTCATCTGCAAAACATTTGAAAAGTGCACAATGAATCTAAGGCTACACAAAAATTCAAAAACAGATTAACCTGGAAGCACAAAGTCAAAGTTTCAAGACAGCACAAATGAAAAACCCAAAATAAGAAGTGGCTCCCACCCCAACAATACAAAGCTTGACTCATGATGCGGTACCAGCTTCCCATTTCCTCACCATGAAGGCTCAGTAGAAATTCAGTTAGCCTTCTTTCAAACATAGCACGAGGGTAATTAGCTAAATAAAAATCTGGAGGCAATTTGCAAAGAATTCCAGCCTGCAGAAAGCAGAACGACTTTTGATATAAAGTTGAATCAGGTCTAGTGATGGAACTCTGTTCTGTAATTCTTATTGCATTCGCCTGTCCTCAAAGCCTGAAGTTGCACCTTGGTTCCCACTTGACCAGTGAAATTTTACAAGAACTTTGAACACGAACAAATATGTTAGAGGAATTATTCTCAAAGCTTGGCATTTAGAAAGAAAGTCATTCCACTCTCTACCAACAATAAGGTTCACAATCCTTCTCTGTAGAGATATTACTGGCTTCAAATGTGTGACATAAGTACCACCCCAACAATCCATAGGGAAGTCGGGTCTGACACAAAGCAAAATAGATGTCACTCAAAACAAAATCTAGACACAATTGTCTAAGACCATGGAATCTGTGAAGCAAGTATCTGAAATAACCCTTTTTTTTGTAGATTACGTCTTGAGACTCCAGTTAAGGTTGAGCGATCGATAAAAAAAATGTTTTTAATATTTTTTTTCTTCTTCCAAATCATTAGACAGGTTCTTAGGACATAATGTATAGGATTAAAAAAAATTTATCATCTCCCGTTTGTTCAGAATGGGACTTCAAAAGTGGCTTTTTTGAGGATAATGGTACACACACCACATAAAAACTACTGATCAAAAAGTTAAAAAAATATACACACAAGTCTCCTTTTTACTATAGCAAAAAATATGTCAACTTTTTTTTAGAATCTCAAAAAATAAAAATTTATATGCATTTTAAACACTTTTTTTTGTACTAAATGTTTGTTTGATAGGCTTCAAATCTATCCAAACTTGTAGCGCTGTTCATGATGAATACATTGAATGCTCATCACTTTTATCATCGCAATAATAACCGTTTGGTGTGTGTACCTTTCAAGCATGGTTTTATGCCTGCTGAGCTAGCTACACACACTAACGGATGATATACAGCGCCCGCACTCGCAAGAAGGGCAGGAGCGCACTGCTAATCGCAGCCACCTTCCCCGTTCAGCATTCGACCTTCCCCACCATTTCCTAAGACTCATAACTCCATCTCAAGAAATGCTAGAGCTGCCTTGTATTGTATTTCGTAATTCGTAGTCTATAGCTGAATGGACTTCGATGGGGAAATGTTGCCCAGCCGGTCAAGCTCTTTGTATTGCAACGCTTCCGTAAATTGTTCATATCTCAGTTACTAATACAAATATTGGAATGAAATAAATTTCAATGTCTTCCTCATATCATTCTCTACAATTAATGCCATGTCCTTTTATAATTGTCATAATTTGAAAGTTATTCCTGAACGAATCTAAAGAATAAGGTATTTACGATTGCATATGTTTTTATTATCTTCTATAGCCTTTATTCCCAGCGTTTCACAACAAAATGTTTTAGACAAAACCTTTAGTTCGTTTTCAGATCTTCAAATCGATATATAATAACTAATACTTCATGGCCTTGAAATGACGACCAACATTTACTAAGAAGTATCACCATGTCCTTGTTTCTGTTCGCGTAATGTGTAAGCTAGCTACAAGAACTTTGTCAGTGGCGGATCTTTCAGGCTGAAGCCCCCAAAACCTTCAAAAATGTTATTGCTTAGTTGTAAATTGTTTACCAATATAATCAGTTTGAAGCTCCTAAAATATTCATTAGCAAGAAAAACCAAATTCCACTACCAATTCTTCAATTTTATGATATCTGTTAACGTTTTAATAATGTATCATTTCGTAGTTACATTCACATTGCCTGAAACTAATCAGCACAAAAAGTGCTTTGTGTTGCAAAGTGACTAGCGATGAAGACAATGACAATGTTGACTCTTGGACCAAGTCTCCAAACAAAAATTCTGTGTCCCCATAACTATGCATTTATCACTCTCGCCAGTAGAACTACTTTGTTTCATTAGATGTACGATATACTTGGAAATAAATCCTTTTCACAATTTAATGTGCCTTTTATCAAATTGCATGAGGAAATTAACAAACAAAACATCCTGAAAAAACGTTTTTAATTCAGAAAACAACTATGGTACCACACTGTTTTGATTGCTTCATTATATGAAAGTCCTTTCACAAAATTTTCCTCCGTTCAGCCATCCCCAAAATAAAATCTCTAAATCTCTACCAATAGAAAAATGAGGAGATTCCACAAAAACGTTCATACTCGAGCAATGAATGAGGAATTTGTCACTATAATATCTGAGGCTGCTTTGTAGTTTCGGCTTTAAAGATATTTTGAAAATTGTTTCACAAATTTTGCAAATCTGATTCACATCTGATGAGGGCAGTAATAAACCTCCACAAGTTTTTCTTCTTCTTCTTCTTCTTTATCAAACCCTTCTGCCTCTTAGCGTCGGGTGGTTTTGTGCCTCGGTCCATCCTCTCCAGACAACTCTATCCCTCATCATGTTTCTCATCTCCTGCCAGCTCTTTCCTCGCACTCTTCCAATCCTCTCCATATACTCCTGGTATCCTAATCGTGGTCTGCCCCTCGGTCTTCTTCCTTCAGGTTTGGCCTCCAGGAACTGCTTTATCTTTCTAGTTTCCTCTGCTCTACTTGCGTGCCCGAGCCACTTCAATTGTCTCTCCTCCAGGAGCCCACTTACCGGTCTCACCTCTAAATCTTGTCTAACTGTCTCATTTCTGATGCGGTCTCTCCTACTTTTCCCTATAATTCTTCTGAGAAACCGCATCTCTGCTGCAGTGACCCTACTCATATGCCTATCCAAAGTGACCCAACTTTCTGCTCCATACATCATTGTGGGCAAAAATACAGATTTAAATATTTGCAACTTTGCACATCTGCCTATCTCTCTCTTGCCCACAATTGTATTGCTTATTGAGTAGTACACTTGGTGTGCTTTTTTGACCCGATTGAGAACTTCCTGGTCTATTTTCCCATTCCTATCAATTATCACCCCAAGGTACTCATACTCACTGACCTGGTCCATTCTCTTGTCATCACACTGAATCTCCAACTCTTGCTCTTCACCTCTCCCAACATGCATGACCTTGCTCTTATCAATGTTGAGGTGCATCCCTTTTCTCTCTAGTTCCTCTTTCCATTCCACTATGACACTTCGGAGCTTTTCCTTCGTATCTTCTATCAGCACAATATCATCTGCATAGAGTAGGGCCTGAGCCATGATCGGCCGCAATCTCCAGTATCCTACTGTTGCTCTATGGGTCCGTCTCTTACAAATTTTATGGACCTCATCCATGTAATTTATGAACAACAGTGGACTTGGACTGTCTCCCTGCTTTATTCCTCTTAATAATTCAAAACTATCTGAGACTTCTCCGTTAAGTCTAACAATCCCTTTTGGCTTATTGTACACACTTTTGATTCTTTTTATCAATCTATTAGGAACTAGTTTTGCCTGTAGAGCTCTCCATATTTCTTTCCTGGGCACTGAATCAAAAGCTGCTTTTAGATCTAGGAATGCTAAGAACAAGTCTCGTCCTCTGTCCAAACACTTTTCCACAATCATCCTTATGCAGAAGATCTGATCTTGGGTCTATCTATTCGGCCTGAATGCAGCTTGCTCTTCCTCTATCTGATATTCAAGTACCACTCGTAGCCTTCTTTCCAAAATTCGGGTGTATAGCTTATATACAGTACCACTTAAACAGATAGGCCTGTAATTTCCACACTCATACTGGCTACCTTTGTATGGGTAGGAATAATTATGTTAGCTTCCCATTCCTTAGGTATTCTATTAATTTCCCATATGAGACAGAACAGTTTTCTTAGAGCTTGATTCAATATTTCTCCACCGAATATGATGAATTCTGGTACTATGTTGTCAATTCCAGCAGCTTTGCCCCTTCTCATACTTTTTACTGCAGACCTTATCTCTTCAATCGTTATCTCTCCACACACTTCCTCTCTCTGTTGTTCATCTAATTCAACCTGCTCAACATCCCTTTCATCTTCTTCACTAGCAAACTTATCAGCATAGTGTTGCCGCCAGGTCTCCAGAACCTCCCTCTGGTCAGATACCAGGATGCCATCTGAATTTCTTATACTTCTCACACCCTTCACTCTTCTTCCTCTCAGACCCTTTACTACCTTCCAAAAAGTCTTGATATTATTATTATATTTCTCTTCCAAATCATGTCCAAATTCTTCCCATGACTGAGCTTTAGCTTCCCGAACCAAATGCTTCACCTGCCTTCGACACTGAACATAAATAGTTCTATCTTCCTGTCTTCTTCCAGCTAGATATGTTCTCCATGCGAGTTTTTTTCTTTTAACAGCCTCCTTTACTTGCTCATTCCACCATCTTGTTCTTTTCAGCTTTGTATTGACTACTTTCTTTCCACATATTAGCTCTGCAGCCTTCAATATTCTATTTTTAATTTCATACCATAAGTCATCAGGCTCTCTAATGTCCTCTGGTAGAGAAATAAATTCTTCTGCAATTCTTTGGCAGTACAGTTCTTGGATTTGCTGATCTTCTAATTTCCTGACATTAAGCCTACTATATTTTTTCACACATTCCTTCACCAGTATTTTAAGTCTTAGATCCATCACCACCAGCCTATGATCAGTGTCCAGTTCAGCACCTCTTATTACTTTGACATCAGTCACTCTTCTCCTCATCTCTGTACTGTACAGAAAGTAATCTATTATACTCTTTGCTGCTCTCCCTTCGGCCTCAAAGGTGATCTGGTGTATATGTTTATGTTTGAACCATGTGTTTCCAATCAGCAAACCATTGTCTACACAAAATTCCAGCAAACTTTCTCCATTACTGTTCTTATTCTGCTCTCCTGCAAAAGGCCCCATAACTCCATGGGAATGTACCCAATCATTTCCTATTCGGGCATTCATGTCTCCACCTAAAACAACCTGCCTTCCTCGACTGTAAATCCCTTCTACAACGGCATTCAAAGCTGAGTAGAACTCCTCCTTTTCCTGTACGTTCGAATCTTCAGTGGGAGCATACACCTGCACAAATGTCAATCTCATCTCCAAGTCCAGATCTACTGTCATTAACGGGGGCTTACCGCTTGCCAATCACTAACTCTATTGAAAGTCTCAGGTGTCATCACCACCCCTACTCCTTCTTTAGCACGGCTTTGCATGATCAATCCTGAGTATACCATCATATATCCATCTTTAAGCTCTACTCTTCCAGATCCCTTCTTTCTCACCTCACTTATCCCTAACAATTGCACTTTATGCCTTTGCATCTCCTCTACCAACTCCACCTCCTTTCCTGTCAATGTACGTATGTTCCATATTCCAAACCTTAGTTTATTTTTCCTAGCCAATTCTATCTCCTTTCTATAATCTGTATCAACATTCCATGTTCCAAATCTATTAAAGCAAGTCCTTTTATTTGTCCGTTTATCCTGTCCTGTTCCGAGGCTTGGTAATGTTCTCTGAATCCGATTTCAACCAACGTATGGGGGATTAGCCCAACACGCCGGGGTTGGAGTACTTCTTAGTCTGGCTCCTACCTTCTGACCTGTCCGGCTTGGGAGGCCCTACCAGTAGTTAAACTACCGCCGGCATAGCTCTCAGGGTCATTGGAACACGCAAGCCCCTCCACCAACTACAAGGTCTTGTACTCCTTAGGAGGGGCCACAAGTTTTTATCGATACTAAATTAACACTAAGATTGACAGGGCTGTCATCACAGTTTGAGGTGACAGCTGCTAAACATTCTTCACATTTGATTTGGAAAATTGGATCCATTGGTTCAGTAGACTATTCCTCTTCATAATTTTCCAACGAAACCTTTGAGGAATTATAAGATATCAAGGGTGACAAATACTACTCCATATTTCTTCACAATTCTTCTAAAGAAGAATTAAGAAGAAGTTCTGCATTTCTTCTAAAGAAGAGAAGAGGAACGAATGGAAATGATAGAAAACAGTGGAGAATTGGAAAAGAGATGACAATAGAAATTTGTAGGAGAGATGAAAATAAAAAAGTCTAAAAAGGGTGAAAATGAGGATAAATTAAAAGTAGAAGAAAATGAAAGAGATTTTTCAAAGTTTAACACTGCTTTCAGAGATATTGTAGAACTGTTTCATGATTGAATAATAATAACACAGATATTGTCAATTTCCACTAGTTTTTAATATGCAAAACCAGGTTTCAATGCTCATTTGCATATTAAAAAACCTGGTTTTGCATATTAAAAACTAGTAGAAATTGACAATATCTGTGTTATTATTCAATTTTTCAAAGTTGTTGACAACTCCAATTCACATCTGATTGTTCAGAATGGGCTTCAAAAGTGGCTTTTTTGAGGCAAATGGAACATACATTACATAAAAACTATTAATAAAAAAAAAATTATATGCATTTTAAACTCTTTTTTGAATTAAATGTTTATTCGATAGAACATTATTATAGTTCCAATTTTTTAAAGCAACTACTGTATTTACTTTTTGAAAAACATTATTATAGTTAATATATAATTTAATGTTATAAACATTAAAAATATATAATTCTGATAAATGTACAGACAAAACTCTAATTTTATTTATCTAGATATGTTGCAAAAGAAGAAGGCTTGGTTGCCTTTCTTTTTTTCTTATCCTTCTTATGCAACACTATTTTTTATGTATAATGAATGTTTATATATATTCAATTTTTTGATGGTTATACACATACACGTGCATTACTAAGAATATTCAAATATATCCAAATTTCAAATAAATCGGTTCACGCGTTCAGCCGTAAATATGTTACAAACAGACAAACCCAAACGGTCGACTCGATACAGAGACCTCTCTTCGTTCGGTCAATTATTGTGATTGCATACCATATTATTTTTCCAAAGCAGGAGGAACGAATGTGTGTGTGTGTGTGCATGTCTGTGTTTCAAGTACAGTATCAATAATGTAGACGTATGTTGACTAATGTTGACAATACGGACATAATTGCGATTACTTCCATATTGCAGATTAGAGTATTTATTTTTCCCAAGAAAGGTGGAATCTTTCCACACTCCCTCATGCTCTTTCTCTCTCTTATCAGACCTAACAATATATCTTTGACGAATGCCAATCTATATTTCATTCTCACTCCTTTCATTCAGTGTGAATGTATGCTTTTTTATATTTTTGTGCACTAGTGAAAGATGACGTGATTTTTACTCTACAGAATTCTCATTTCCAGTCGGCTAATTTAGTTGACTCATTATGAATTATGCTATTTCCATTTGACCGCTTGAACATTTGACCGCTATTGTTTGACCGAGCGAACCGAGGTCTCAGTTTTAGCTCGAGCATTTGGTCTCTTTGATTGATTGTTATGATTTTTTGCATGCATGTTCCTTATTGAGCAATGTGTGTACAGGGTTTTTCCATTGTTGACCCCCATTTTTTATGGGGGCCCCAATTCATCCCTCATTATTGGTGTGTCCTGATCGAACCGGAATGATTTTAAATGAAAGTTTACTTGATTTTAATGTTAACTTCACCCTAGAACAAAATCAAAAAAATCTCGAAGGAGGTCAATTTAGAAGGGGATCAAAAAATTTAAAATGTTAAATATTAAGATTTTTGAATTTTTTTTTTCAACATTCAATAGAGCATTTCAAGTGGAATAAGATTTGGTAGAAGAAAGTTTTGAACAATTGGCTTCTTGGGGATGGTGGTGGCTGAATATCAGAAAATGATGCTTCTGAAAATCAACTTTTTTGGTTGAAATTTATTGGTTTCACGATCAGGATCTTGTTTTGAAAAAAATTATGTTTGTTAAAAATAATAGTGACTATTTCTAGCAAACACATATTAAAAGGAAATATTTAGTGTGCGCATCATGCACAATAATTATTCAGCTAAATCTGAAACATTTTTTGAGATTATGTATTTTTATGACAGAGTTTAATACAATGTTTTGATAAGTGTAACGTTGAAACTATTTTCAGTTTTTATATAAGGAGAGTTTTTGCATATCGTTACAATATCAAAATGAAACCCCATGGGCTTAGTTCTCATAATTCAGCCTTATTTGCTGAATTATTGAAGACCAATAACGATCAGCTATCATATCGGAGCAATGTGCAGTTTCTGCATTGAAAGTAGAAAAATCCCCTTGTTTGTACAGCAAATTTTAGAAAAATCTGTTAGTCTGAGAAAAAATATATATATACATAATGTATAAAAAACATACTTTTACTGCCACGTTTTCTCAGCATCGGGGTGAAATTCGAACATTTTTCAAATATAAATCATAAATTTGATGAAAGAGAAAATTCCAGGACAAGCGCAGCTGTGTTCGTATTTAAAAATGAACAAGTTAATCTTGAAAATCCTCCTTTATCTAACATTACAATGCATTATTACTAACCTCCTAATTTTTAATAATTTTTTATATAGCTGCACACGTCATAGCTCAGGGATAGCGAGGGGCTCCGGACAGTACTAAAAAAATAAGGATTACGATAGTTCAGGGTAAATCAGGTTTTTTTTGTGATGACAACTCCTCCGTGGTTTCTCGACCGATTTTGTTCGTTCACATCTCATTTGAAAGATCTCATCGAGTAGATGTTTTATAAGGTCTTACATTTTGAAAAAAGTCATCGTGGACATGAGCAATGAACGATCAAAGTTTCAATTTTTTCCATTGCTTTAACATAGGGATCGGTGAGCTGAAAAT
This sequence comes from Conomelus anceps, assembly GCA_948455865.1. Taxonomy (NCBI): domain Eukaryota; kingdom Metazoa; phylum Arthropoda; class Insecta; order Hemiptera; family Delphacidae; genus Conomelus; species Conomelus anceps. The sequence continues at coordinate 167,637,090 of OX418216.1, forward strand.
TTTCACATTTCAACTTATGATTTGATGATCAGCTGTTTTGAAACAAGAAGTTTATTTTTCATTGTTCAGAGAGAGGGTGGGAGGAAAGGATAAAGAGGAAGAGAGAGAGAGAAAGAGAGAGGAAAGAGAGAGAAAAGGGGAAGAAGGAAGAGGAGAAGATGAAGAAGACGAAGGAGAAGAAGAAAGAGGAGAAAAAGAAGAGGAAGAAGAAAAAGAAGGAGAAAAAGAAGAAGAGGGAGAAAAAGAGGAAGAAAAAGAATAAGAATAAATAGAAGAGGAAAAAGAAAAAGAAGGAGAAGGAGAAAAAGAAGAAGAAGATAAAAAAGAAAAGGAAGAAAAGGAAGAAGCAGAAGAAAAAGAAGAAGAGGAAGAAGAAGTGGAAGAAGAAGAAGAAAAAGGAGAAAAAGAAGAGGAAGAAGAAAAAGAAGAGGAAGAAGAAAAAGAAGAGGAAGAAGAAAAAGGAGAAAAAAAAGAAGAAGAAGAAGTGGAAGAAGAAGAAGTATGTAGAAAATCTACATTTGGAAAGTATTTTACAAAGTTTAATAAAGACGCACATTCGTGCGACCCGGGATAACCTAGTTTTATCAAATTATTTGATCAAATCTAGCCTCAAAATTCAGTTATTTCGTAATTTTTCGCTGAAAAATGTAATGGCGAACTATTAAATTTCATAAAACTAATTACTTTCATTAAATAAAACAGAAATTCTTCCTAAAATATTGCTAAGCCATAAATAAATAAATAAAAGATGAGAACGATCTGTGATAAAGATCCAATAAAGATTGTGTTATTTGACCTGAAGAAAGTTAGAATAAAATCCGTACAAAACCAACAGTTTGTTATAATATAAAAGTGAGGCTCATGAACAGTGGTCATCATTTCCTAGTTGTGTAGAAGCGCAGGAAGAAGTTGTATTTGTATTTGGTGTACTTGCGAGTGCGGAAGAGTACGTTGGAGAGAGGGGTCTAGAGTCTAGAGAATGATTGAGTGGGGGGTTGGTGACGTTATGTTGAGGGGGGTAGTCTACTCACACACATGCAGTCTGTCAAACATCGATACAGTGCCCGACATCTAGTGGCAGAGATTCGACATTAATAGTACTCGCACTGCCTTAAGGAGTATAAGACAAGTCAGATCAACAATATTATACACTAGATACCATAATTACTTCAATCAGTTGAGGTGAGGCTTAATTTTGATGTGAAAGGAACTCTTGTACACTATAAAAAGCTTTATCAACTAAATATTTCTTCAATTGTTTTTTTAATATTTCTATATTTTCAAGACTCTTCAAAAACTGCGGTAGCTTGTTTGTAGAATTTCCTACCAATATAACTAGGTTTTTGTTTGAATAAGCTACTATTGTGACTCACCAAGTGATAATCTCCTCGACTTCTTGTATTATAATCATGTACATCAAGATTTTGGTTAATATCATTCGTTTTTACATATAGAGTAGCTTCATACACATATAAGCAGGGTACAGTTAGGAGACCAAGTCTCTTGAACAACGGCCTTCATGAATCTAATCTATTTACTCTTTCTATACACCTAACCGCTTTCTTTTGGATCTTAAACACCCTATCAAGATTTTGTTTTGATGAATACCCCATACTAAGATAGCATACCTAATATGTGACAGTAAGAGCCGATGGTAAGCTGTAAAAAGTAACTTTTTGTCATTCAATCTAGCAAGCTGTCGCAGGACAAATACCCCAGATGAAATTTTACTACATATTTTCTCAATGTATGGAGTCCAGGTCAATCGTCTATCCAACATAACTCCTAGAAATGCAATTTTTTCTTCCTGGTCTAATTGATTATCGTTTATAAACACGTTTATAGCTTCATCTTCATTTAAATTATGTTTGTTTTTGAATTGAAGGTATTGGCATTTTTTACTATTTATAGTTAATTTCAACTGATTTAAAAATTAGACAATGGACTGCACACCAATATGGGCACTTATTTCTAAATGATCTAGAACGGAATTGCTGAAAATGAGTGATGTATCGTCAGCAAATAAGACGGCTCTACCACTAATTAATTCTTTAGGTAAACGGTTGACATATAACAAAAAAAGCAATGGACCTAGTATTGACCCCTGAGGCACTCCAGCTTGCACCTCTAATTTATTAGATTTATTCTTTACTATCCTATTACCAACTACTGTAGTTAGTTCTACACATTGTTTTCTCCCAATAAGATATGATTCAAACCATTTCAGTTCAACCCCATTGACACCTACATTTTGCAGTACTTCCAATAAAGTTCTATGATTAACACAATCAAATGCCTTTGACAGATCTAAGAAGATTGCAGTAGCTTTATCACCTGAATCTATTATATCTATTAGTTTTTCAACTGGAGAAACTATGGCTGTCTTTGTTGATCTCCCTTTCTGGAAGCCATGCTGTTCATCACAGATAAAGTTAGCTTCTTGAAGATGCAGAAGTAACCTATTTAGAACTACTTTTTCAAAAATTTTACTTATTACATTCAAAATACTAATGGGCCTATAGTTTTCTACCTTTTCTCTATCACCACTTTTGAAGATTGGCAAGATCTTCCCCTCTTTTAAATTATCTGGAAAAACACCTTGTTCCAATGAATGATTGATCAGATGAATCAATGGGTCTAACAATAATTGATCTTTACATTCTTTTAGAATTTTACTGGATACCCCATCCATTCCTACAGTTTTTTTATTATTTAAACTATCAATGATATTTGACAACTCGTCTTGAGATACTGGGTGAAATTTTAATTCGTTCTGAATCCCCTCTGTATTCCTCATGTCACTAATACCTGTATTAAGAGATTTTTGAAGATTCTCAGCAACCAGTTGATGATATCTGTTAAAGAAATTACAAATGTCTACACTATCATCAATATATTTGTCATTTTCGTTAATTATTCTGGGGACACTAGTATAAGCATCTACATGAGCTACTTGCCTATTTTTGTTTATTACATCCCACACTGCTGTGTTAAAGTACACACTATTATTCAAAATTTCAGCTATTTTCTTACATTTCGCTCTTTTCACTTCTTTTGTATAGTTTTTCTTTAGAGCTTTGTAATTATCTTCACTCAACATATTTCTAGATAGTTTGAATTCATCATATGCATCTTTAACCCTATTTCTTTCTGCAAGGATATCATCAGTTATCCACTCTTCAATTTTGTCTAATTTGTTTTTTACAGGGACTTTTATAGCTGGACAACTCATAGTAATATGAAACCTTAAAATATTCATGAAACTATCATATTTGTTATTCAAACTATTGCTATTGTAAACCCTCCTCCAGTTTTCTTGTAGCAGATTCTGCTTCAAACAATCGATATTCCCCTGTTCACATTGTTGAATTTCTTTCATTACTCTACTCTTTTTAATTGATTTAAAACCTTGCAACCCCACCTCTAAGATTTGATAGTCATGGTCAGATAGTTCCGAACCGCCTAATCTTGTTTTAGAGTATTTTATATTAGTAAGGATGTTATCAATTATTGTTTGTGATGTTCTTGTGACTCTGGTATATTCATGAACTTTTATTTCCAAGTTATTCATGCATATAATATCCTTTAAATCTTCTGTCATTTTATTCTGTGTTGCAAAGTCTGTATTGAAATCACCTGCTACAATAACGTTTGTAAAACGAGTAGTAGTAATCTCTAAAAGCCTATTGAATAGTTCACAAAAATTGTTCCATTCCCCATTTGGTGACCTGTAAATACCTAACACCGCTACTTCGAAATTATTGTCGATTTTTACTCTCAAACCAGTAACTTCTAAATCCATTTCCACAGCAAATTTCTCTACATATTCTAAATCAAATGTTTGCATATTCTTAGCATTTGAAGATATCTTAGATTTGAAGATAGCTACTCACCCACTTTGATGAGATGTCCTGCAATACGACGTTTTCAATGAATAGTTTGGAATATTAAGTTGTGACAATTCATATTATTTTAAACCATGCTCTGTGAAAACAGCTATATCAGGAGCCTCTTCTTTAAAAAGTACTTCGATTCTATCTATTTTGTTACGAATGTATTGAATATTCTGATGGAACACAGTGAGTATCGGTACTTCCCTATCATCCCTTATTACTTTACCGTTGCTTTTGCATATTGAAGTAGATTTACTAAATCTCTTAGAATCTTGAGAGCCTATCAGGTTGTTACAAGAGTTCCTTCCACTAATGCTATCCTGATTCTTTGATCGATTAACATCTTTCAATACAATTGAAGATATGAATTTATCATTTGAAACTAGTTTCCCTTCCCGGTTTGAGCCACTTTACTAAAAAAGGTCCGTTAGATGATTGTTTAGGAGAATTATTGACAGTAGATTGCAAACGACTTTCAATCAGTTGTTGATATGACCTTGATGTTGTTGATATGACCTCTCCACAACAAGTCATCCTCAAAAAGTACTCCCAAATACTTGACATTCTTTGACTGGTGCAGAACACCGCAATCACTCCCAAATACTTGACATTCTTTGACTGGTGCAGAACACCGCAATCACATCCCACACATGCACAGCCAATCCTATGCAATCCCAGAAGATCACAAAAAGCAAAAGAGCAGGATATTCCAAAGTTCAAATATGTCGTCTTTTGAAGATTTAGACTGAATTTAATATATCCAAACCGCAGTGCCAGCAGGTCAAAATCAGTACACATATCAGTATACAGCTTATTAATTGAGCAGGCTCCATAGGAGAGGGCAGTATCATCTGCAAAGACAGTAAATCACCCCTTGAATGGACTTTAGTACAGATTATTAACATAGACCAGAAATAGGATTGGCCCCAAGACAGATCCCTGAGGCACTCAACAGGTCAAATCCTGAAAAGAACTAAGACTAGAGCAAATATGCACAGCCTGAGAGCGCCCAGAAAGATATGAGCAGAACCAATCCAAGGGTAGACAATGTATCCCAGCCACTTCCAACTTTTCTAGAAGGATCTTGTGGTCAACAGTATCGAAAGCTTTGCTTATGTCCAGGAATAAACCTGTCACTCTTTTCACCTCCTCACTATTATTGTTCAAGCAGATCCCTGAGATGAACTTGCATAAAGCCAGTTCAGTGCCCAGACACTTCCTGAAACCAAACTGACTATTTGAAAAAAGTTGAATTAATCTAAAAAGAGTAGGATACAGCATTTGATCAATTTCTCAAATATTATAGCAAAAATTGACAATTGACAATGAAGAGATAGACCTATAGTTTTTGACAAGTTTTGGGTCACCTTTTTTAGGTATTGAAATAACTTTTGCAATTTTCAGCTTGCTTGGAAATTACCTTCAGACAGACTAAGATTAAAAATACATGTTGAAACAGGTCTGATGATATGGTTCTATTTTTTCACTAAAGCTGTGGAGTATCCATCAATTCCTGATGATTTGAATTTTAGTAATCATGATATTGTTTACCAGTGAGCGCATTTACCATTACTGTTTACCAGTGAGCACTTATACAGACCATGTTAAGCAAACGTCTGTTGTTAAAGTGTTAATCTCAGTATATTGTGACAGATTATTATCCAGGTTCACTTGACAGTTTATACAGACTTGTGAGTGCTTGTAGAGTTTCAACTATTATGTATTAGAGGCTTCTCCTTGGATTATTGAACAGTTATTATTCAATATTAGATCGGCCTTTTAACATTTAGTGATTGATTTTTGAACAGTAGTATGGCAAAAACTTTATTACCTGAACATCATCAATTCATTTGTTTTTGATCACATTTTGCCATGATGCTGAGCTTCTCCTTATTCTTCTCGATTTTGTTTGCTTTCTTAGTGCTGTTGACACTTCCCTGCCAGGTTGGTCTGTCTTGTGTCAATTGCTTCTGGGAACTAACATGTTTCTGACCAGGATTTTTCCTCAGTTCCTTCCCAAACTGGCTTCTTCTTGTCAACCCATAAATCACTGTCGTCCCCCTCAGCAAACCCTCCTGGGACTTCTCTGCATTGGACTCCATTAAGAGACTCTCCACACTCCTGTCACTGTTTCCAGATTGATGGATGGTTTTATCTGTACCCTTCCTCCTGGTTTGCCTTTTCTTCTCACAAGTACAACATCAAACCTCCTTCTTGGCAACTTCAACTACTCCAGAACTAATTCCACAACCTTCTGAATAGTGCTTGCTCCAATACTTCCAGCTCCCATAGCCCTCACCACAGAGTCTCCTGGCACTGAATGCAAAACTGCTCCAAACTCCAATGCTTGGGCAAGAGCATCTCTCAGTGTCTTTTGTCTGGCTGATTTGACTGAAAGCTGGGTCTGTGTTGTCCTCAATCCACTCAGGAACCTTTCTACTGCTATACTTTCATATATGTTGTCATCAACAGAGGGATATGCAGATAGGCGAGCGCACATGAGTGCCATGGGTGCCATGGCACCCATGGACATTTCAATAGGGCCCTGATGTGGGGGTTGGAATATAATTTTATCCTCTGCAATAATCTTTAGAGACTTTAAAAAATCATTGTATATAATAATTATCAAATTATAATCTGTGAAATATACACCTGGTGGAAAATATCCCACAGGATAAAAATCTTAAGCAATTCAAATATTTCATAAATTTCCATAAATTTGGATCTTCAATTGAACTATCTTTTAATTACGATCTTTTCAAACAATTCTAACCTTAAAGAAAATCATGTGGAAATGTGTTATAATTATCTATTTAATATTTCTGATGCTGATGCAAAGTTGAAAACTCTTAAATCTCTGTCTGAGACTCGATGGGCCTGTTGCTTCAAAGCAGTCTCTGTGATACACTCACAGTTACATGTTATCGTAAGAGCAATTCAGGAATCAGTTGAAGTTTCTGCTGATGCAAAGGCTAGGGCTAAGGGAAAAGGAATCTTTAATCAGATTAAGAGTTTTGATTTTATCATCTGTCTGGAGATTATGCATCCCATTCTCCAGTTGATGGCAAAAGTGAGCCAGACCCTTCAATCCTTGAGCTATGGTTCAAATGTCGAATTTGGCGCTTTCTCTGGGAAAACTGTGAATCGAATCAGAGGAATTTTCAAGCATGTTTTCCTGAGCGAAAGTTATGTGTCAGCTATTAGAAGTAGTTAACCCTCTACCAAAGAAGCGAAAAGTATCAGCCAGGATCAATAGTAATCCCAATAAATCATTTACATTTATAAATCATTTCAATCAGTCACTGACAAAGGTAAGGAAGCTATTCTCTTCATATTTTATCCAATTTTGGATGAAATGATTCAGTCCTTGAATGACAGGTTCGGCCAAGAAACAAAGGGCATACATAATTAATGCTGTAGGTAAGGCTATCTCGTTAGGCTTGGGTGAATATAAACTTTGCCCGAGCGACTTTGGATATTTATCTTCACAATTCGGTATAGATGCTTTTGAAATAGAGGCACAAAATGAAGATTTTCAGAATGAAGAGAGATTTTCCTCCTTCAAATGCCTCTGATTGGTTGAATTGGTTGTTGAAGCACAATAGAGGATTGACTTTCAATAATTTCAAACTTCATCTAGGGAAGTTCTCTACGATTCCGGTGACAAGCTGCACTTGCAAGCAGACTTTTTCAAAACTGAGCATTGTTGAGACAAAACTTCGGTCAACAATTCTTCAAGGTCGTTTGGTGGACCCCATGATTTCTTTTGTAGAACAAATGCTCACCAAGAATGTGGATTTCCATGAAACAATTGAGGAAATCGAAAGCATGGTACTCTTTAAAAGGCGGATGGCACTGTAGTTTTTTGTCAATTAGTACAATTTTCTGAATTCTGAATGTAATACAATATGTCAATGCAATAAAATAAAAATATTCATTTTGAAAATTGGAGAATCTATTTATGGAAAACGGGTGGAAAAGAACGTTATTTTTTCCCTCTATGGAGTGTTTTCATTAAAAAGTGCAACGTGATTTAACAGTACGATGGTGGGGATATGTATAAGAATCACTATTTTGAATGCAGGAGTGGTCCATTTTCGTCGCCGGCACCCATAGGAGTCAAGCCTTGCCCACGCCTATGGATATGCATTCTTCACAAGTCGTGCAATAGCAGCCTCAAATTCCTGCAGTGATTCATTAGGTCCTTGAACTCTTTTTTTGAGTTGGAATCGATATAGCTGCTCCAAGTGCTTGTTGCAAAACCTCATCTCCGGGCGTTTTCACAGCTCACTGATGTTCCACTTTGTAGCTGAATGAATTGAATGAAGAATCGCTAATTAGTTGATTTGTCACAATAAGTGAATAAATAATGTCTCTCATCTGAGATTCATCACCAAGACATAGACCTTTTTTGTAGATGATCAGCCATGGAACTTGGCTGCTGTCTCCAACAGTGTTTGGTAGTCTTCTCGAGGTGTTTTTCCATCATAGGTAGGCATTCCAGTGTGCTGAGGTTTGACTAATGGTTGCTTCTGAAGACCTTCCTCCTTCAGTGTCATCATTGACTTCTCTGGGATGACGAGCTCTGGAGAACTTTAAGATTTACTTACTTCTCCATTACTACTTGAAGTTCCAACACCACACTCCAGCTGCTTGGGTCCATTCTCTATTGCTTTAAAATCCTCCTTCATAGTTCCCAAGTCTTCCTGTAGTCGATCTTCCATGGTTTTTAAATCCTCTTTCACCTTACTGACTTCTTCATGCAATGAAGTAATATTTTCTTGCAATTTGCTCTCTATGGATGTCACATTTTGCTGAATATCCTGAATATTCACCTGTAGTTTAGCCTCCATGGTTCATATTCTCCCCTTGTTCACTCTTTATTGATGTGAAGTTCTACTGAAGTTTGTTCTCCATAGATGTCAAATTTTGCTCCGTGGATGTAATATTTTCCTTCATATCCTGAATTGATGAAATAAATTTGGTATCTGGAGTCTTGAAGAGGTTCATAGCTGGGTCTTCTCCTTATTCCAATAACGCCTCACAAAGATGGTCTTGTAGAGTAGACTTCTTTCCAGATGTTTCCAAATCACGGTGTTCTTATTCACGTTTGAGATTGACCACTTTCAAATCACATAATGTAATTTTGCCAGCCTTTTCTAATAAAACACCATAATCCCACTTCTGACACCAACTGTTATGGGTTCTATCTCTAAAATAATGCTGGCAACACTTTGAATTGACACTCACACTTTATTAACGAAAATGATCATCAACTCGTACTGTTCAGTTATTCTTACACAAAATATAATAAAAAACAGATAAATTGATAATGTTCAGCCGATAAAGTTTTTGCTATACAACAACTGTTCAAAAATCAATCACTAAATGTTGAAAGGCTGATCTAATATCAAATAAAAACTGTTTAATAATTCAAGGAGAAACCTCTAATACATTATAGTTGAAACTCTACAGGTACTTACAAGTCACTGTATAAGCTGTCAAGTGAGCCTGAATAATAGTCTGTCACAGAATACTGCAATTAAAACTTTAACAACAGACGTTTTTTTAACATGGTCTGTGAAAGCGGTCACTGGTAAACAGTAATGGTAAATGCGTTCACTGGTAAACAATATCATCATTAACTGTCACTTCTGCAACTTATAACATTAACGATCAAATCACAACTGAACTAAGATTCAACTAAGCGCTCGCTTTAAATTGGTCTTATTTAAACTGGAAAAATGGAGATTTCTCCAGATTTTTCCATGGAATTCTAAAAAAAAGATAAGACATTCTGCAATATTTGATAAGATTCCATTGAGTTCTAATCAAACATTGCAATGATATTTAGATAAACTGCAAGGCAAAGAGAGTGCAATTCGAAACGCGTCCGCCGCGACTCAAAAAGGTCAGTTCTGCACAGCAAGATAATACATATGAATAGTGCAGGGATAGTTCAATATGCTACTTAAAGGTGAATGGAAGCACCAACACCACTAACAAAAAATACATCACAATGACTTACATTAATTCACAACCAAACAGACTAGCCAAAATCTTCAAAAAAGCTGGCCACCCAATCGCATTCAGAACAAGAAACAAAATAAAAAATGCACTTGCACCAAAGTCCACACTGAACACGAACAAATACGATCTTCCAGGGATCTACAAACTGAACTGCTCTGACTGTAACAAATTTTACATATGACAAACAGGCTGCACATTCAAACAACGCTAAAAAGAACTCTTACACGCCTTACATACAAAAACAGAATCGACTTTTGCAGATCATATCATTCAAACTGGAAACACTTTTACTGTCATCACTACCAACCTACACATTCTACATATAAAATCTAAAAGACATGAACTCAACACCTTGGAACAATTCACATACACACCACACACAATAAACCAAACATCCTCATTGAACAGTTAAATTTTAAATCACACAAACTTTTTGATCACATTATACAAAAATCACAGTTCTTCTGATCAACAAACCAACATTGATATCTAGGATACCTTTAAGATGTTTTTCAACAACTCGAAAATGCTCGGCTCACAGAGTAAGTAAAATACTACTTATTCTTATTGAAAATTTGACTGCAAGTCGTTGAATTCACTTAGAAAGTTGAAATTAACAACGCAGTTTGTCATGGAAAAAGAAATCCAGGAAATATTTTTGCTACATGAGATTAGTGTATCATCTATATTATCACCATAGTGACTTATAATTCTATCAGCTGTTTTATGAGCTTTCTGCACAATTCGAAACAGTAATAGTGTCCATAAGTGAAACTTAAACAATAATTTTGAGAATTCTGAGAAGAAAATGAAAAAATTTGCCTTCAAGAAGCACCAAATCAAGTTCATGTGTCAAATTTGGTGTTCCAAATCGTTGCCATTCTTGTGAAATCCATAACACAAAAAGACACACACACACACACACACACACACACACACACACACACACACCCCTACTCTCTCTTATTACATAAATTTAAAAAAAATAATAAACGTGAATTGCACATTCTTCAAGCAAACAAGCCATCAGCCATGCAATAAATGAAGTGTTGAGCTGAAGAACCCCTGAGCATCTTCTGGAAAATCAAGTCAATTCATTGTTTTTTCTAAAATTGTTCACAGATTCTGAATATGAAGGTGGTTGTAGTCATGACTCTGCTCGTCCTCTTCGCAATCGATACTGTAAGTTCAATTTCATATGAAATAGGCTACTTATTTTAATAAAAACGAACATTCATTTAAGAATTGAAAAAGTCTCTGCAATAAAAGATCAATAATAATTTTGCGAGATTAGCAGTCTGAAATGGTCAATCGATAAATTACTGCACAGTCATGATCAACAGAATTCCAGCAAAACGTTTTGAAACAAAGGATAAATCACAGTTCATTGTGAGGTAGAGGTCAAGAAACATATATTATTTAGAGCTACTTCGAAATCAAATGAAAATTTTACACTTTTTCATGGTTTTTTTTCATTGCCAGTAGGGCAGGGTGAGGATTCCAGGCCAGTTTTTCTTTAACCTTAAATTTAAGGTTAACCTCAACCAACCATCCAAACTTAACCTAACCTGGAATAGGTAAGTTCAAGTCAAATCAACGCAATCTATCCGATCTCGAAAATTCCCATTTTCACGGGAGCTAAAATTCACGAAAAAATTTGAACTTTTTAACCCCTGAAGGGAATTTGAATTAGAAGACGCCATCTTGTTTAGCTTTTCAAGGCAGCACAAATTCATGTATCAAATACAAATTTCCGATAATAATTAATTGGAAAAAAATAATAGAATTTTTGGGTGTGGTCGCCTCGCTAAAAGTGGTGAGGATTCCAGGCCAGTTTTTCTTTAACCTTAAATTTAAGGTTAACCTAAGTCAACTCATCCAAACCTAACCTAACCTGAAATAGGTAAGTTAAAGTTGATTTAACACAACATTTTAAATTCCCGAAATTCCCATTTTTCACGGGAGTTAAAAATCACGAAAAAATTTAAACTTTTCAACCGCTCAAGGGAAATTTAATTGGATGGTGCCATCTTGTTCGGCTTTTAAAAGCACCCCAAATTCATGTATCAAACACCATTTTCCGATGATAATTGATTGGAAAATAAAGTTTTTCCCACGCTCACACATTTTTTCCAACGCTCTTTCCAACCCAACTAGACCTCCTAGCTTTACCAAACCTACCATTAATAATTGGGGAGAATAATAGAATTTTAATAGAATAATTTATTGAATCAAAAAAAAATAATTTTTGGGTCATTACACTAAAAGCAGTACCGATTCTGGCACAGTTTAACGATGGTTTTAATGGTGGTTATAACAGAATCTTTAACGCTGGTTTTAACGGTGGTTTTAATGGTGGTTATAACGTAGATTAGTCACCAACTGATTAGCCATCTCGTACTAGCTTTATGATCACTTACCTAGTGGTTTGGAACCCACCTAAAATAAAGTTTATTAGATGGTTCTTGTTCAAATTTCCAAGGCAATTCAATTTAGATATAGCAACACCATGTGATATAATCCAAGTCAATCTAATCTAACAGATCCTGAAAATTCCAATTTCCATGAGAGTTATACTGCAAGGTAATTTAAAAAAAAATTCCACACTCCTTCCCCGTCTATCATAATTCAACCTGCAAATCAAATTTAATCTATCATGACATAGGTAAGTTTAGCTAATTAATCTTTTTCACAATGCATTGCTACATTACAACATACTGCTTTATAAGAAAAATCAAGAGTTGAAAAATCACAGAATATGAACTAAATCTGCTTCCCTCAACCTAAATTATATTGAATGGTGTCATCAGCTTTCCCAGCCACTTCAAAATCATGTGTCAAACTTCAACACTATATAAAGGCTTGTAACCACATTTCTTGTTCAGTCTTCACAAGTAGCCTGGATTACCTTTCTTAATGAAACACAGGTTGGTGGGATAATAATGCTATTATTGGTAACTGATGATATGGTAAATCTATTAATTTGAATGATAACCAATGAGAGGTATATATCAATATTGGTGGCTGACAAGATATTTCAATCATATTGGGAAGGTTGAAAATAGAGCTTATATATAATGTGAAAACTTATGGATCTTCATACACTCCTCACCTAATATCTGAACAGTGGGGATCTATTATAAACAGGTCTGGGTGGGGAGGAATGATGATGTTAGGGTATGTATCAATATTATTGGTGGTTGATAAGATGTCTAATATTTTAATTTTAATGATGATTTCATAAGATGAGAAATAGGGTATATATCAATGTGATATTACTGGTGACAAACAAAAGGGCTAATCGAACCGATGGTTGATGTATTAATTAAATTTTTGTTTGAGGAGATATACTAAAATTCAGGTATAGGTTTAATTAAGATGCAAATCTGCACAAACCCTATCTTATTCAGTTCAAATTCAAGCCAGCACTATATAAAGGCTTGCAATTCTTCACTAGCAACCTGAACAGTGAGTACCACTCTCTTAATCAGATGCAGGTGGGTGGGAAGATAATGTTATTGAATTATTGGTAAATTATGAGATGGTAAATCTATTAATTTGAGTGATAACCATATTGTTGGTGGCTGATAAGATAGCTGATATTTCAATTGAATTGACAATTACCAAGGTTGGAAATAGAGTATATATCAATATAAAGCCTATAATTATAATGTGAAGGTTTATGAATCATCCTCTTCATCCACTACTCATCCAATGTCTGTACAATGAGGATCTATCATAATCTGGTCTGGATGGTGATGATGTTTTGGGTATATATCAATATTATTGGTGACTGATAAGATGGGTTATATAATAATTTCAATAACAACTGACAATATAGGGTATATATCAATGTAATATTATTGGTGACTAACAAGAAGGTTAATTGAACCGATGACTGATGAGAGAGTAAATCTATAACAAGAATGGTGACTATCCCATTCAATGTTGACTAATGAGATGGCTATCATTGATATCTGATGAGATGAGAAGATATTTATTTGGAAGTTCAAGTTATTCTAACCAAGAAGATATGGTGAATTATACTGGATTTGAGGGTGTACATGTATTATTGATAACTGATAAGATGCTTAATTACACTGGTAACAGGGGATATAGCAAATAGTATGGTATGTTATAACTTCTTAATTTTAACTTTTAAATCTGAATGAAACTCAAATATTTCTCTGTACTATTGGGTTGTGTTAGTGCTATGCTTCTAATTATTTTTTTTTGTTTTGGAAGAAATCTAATTCAAAGTAGAATTTCCCATTTCAGATTGGATATAACATAAAATTTCGATTTTTCATGGAAAATTTGTGAAGAAAGCATTAGTGGGCTATGACTGTTATATCTTTACTTGATTGTGTTTTGAATGAATGAATGATATGGTAACAGAAGATGACTAATCTATCAATTTCATTGGTTACTAACAAGATGGTAGGATACTCATTGTTAAAGTTCAAACTCCCATTACATCCATATTGTGAGGGCTCTGTCATTTCCACATGCTTCCTAATTTATTTATGGACTGAGGAGATGGTAGGTCTATTAATTGAATTTGAGACTGATAGCCAATCAATTAATTACACTGCTGGCTGAGGGTTTAGTAAATGTTGATATATGTACTAAATGTTAGGGTAGATTGAAATGTAATTTATTAAAATTGATTACTAACAATATAACTAATTCATCAATTACATTGGTGTGTATGCAGATGGGGAAGAGGTTATATATACATTGATATATTCCATTGGTGACTGATCTATGATTGAAATGGTGACTGATGAGATGAATAATCAATTTATTATTTCACTGTTTCACGAGATGGGTGGTACTGTATTGATGGAATTGGTTGATCAAATTTGTAACTAATAAGATAGATTGAATGCTGATGAAGTAAATGGGTATATTATATTAATGGTGAGTGAAAAGACAGCTAATATTCTAATTGAATTGGAAACTAATAAGATAAGCAATCCATAATTGAGGTGGGGACTGAAACACATATAAATAGATGTTTATTTTATTGGTTTCTGATTCAGTTAAAATGGGTGGCTGACTAGTTTATCATTGATGTCCAAAAGATGGAAAAATAGTGAATGATCTCACATGGTACCTAATAAAATTATCAATGGATTTATTAAATCCTGATAGGTATTCAATGGACAAGACTGCTTGAGTTGCATTCCTCTGTGTATTTCAACTTCATACCCAATATAGTGTTACTGATATACTTGATTACAGGTTGGATGGGTGGGGTCTGGGGGTACCCCCCAGACCCAGGGTAGTTCAGGTTGAGTCCAGTAGATGAAAAGTTTCTGTTCAAGAGATTCACACCTCCATTCGTTTTAATGTAAATTATACAAAAAAATCAAATATAATTAATGTTGGAGGCTTCATTTGAGCTTCAGTTGGAGGCTTCTGAGCTAAAAAGTAATTAATAGATTAGTCATCAGTTGCCAATTTAATGAAAATATTAGTCACAAATGATATAACCTAGCATTCAGCATTTATACATATTCAACCATATCATCAGTAATCAATGTAACTAATATATCATCAACCACTAATTCCATAAATAGATTAGAAAACATGTGGAAATGATAGAGGCATGCATTATAGGTGTATTGGGAATTTAAACTGTAAACATCCTGCTGTCTTGCTAGTGACCAATAATATTATATATATATCCTAAAATTTAGTATATCATTCCCTCAGTCTTCAATGTAAATGATAGTATAAACATCTCCCAGCTGCCAAAAGATCTTTCAATTCAATTAATACATTAGTCATCAGTAATATAATATACACACCCTAACATTTGCTATAAACCTGTTTTCCATCTCCTCAGTCATTAATGTACTTAACAGATTATCCAGCAACCAATTCAACATTGTCAACTTGTCAGTCACTTAACATGTAGTACCCTATATTTCCCATCTCCTCAACAAACCACATTGTCAGTTGAATTAATAGATTAACCTTCTACACATTAGTCATCAATGTGATTAATAAATTAAGAAGCATGTAGAAATTACAGAGATGCATGTTATGGGTGTTTTGAAAAGTTGGATTGAAATAAGTACCCTACCATCTTTGAATTCAATTAAAAGATTTGTCATTTTTAGCTGCTGATGTAGCCTAATTAACCATATAATGAGTTACCAACTCAATCAGTACATTCACTACCTCTTGTGCAACCAATTTAATAAATTCATTGATAATTTTATTAGGTAGCATGTGAGATCATCCACTATTTTCAATCTTTTGGACATCAATGATAAACTAGTCAGCCACCCATTTTAACTGAATCAGAAACCAATAAAATAAACATATTTTTATATGTGTTTCAGTCCCCACCTCAATTATGGATTGCTTATCTTATTAGTTTCCAATTCAATTAGAATATTAGCTGTCTTTTCACTCACCATTAATATAATATACCCATTTACTTCATCAGCATTAAATCTATCTTATTAGTTACAAATTTGATCAACCAATTCCATCAATACAGTACCACCCATCTCGTGAAACAGTGAAATAATAAATTGATTATTCATCTAATCAGTCACCATTTCAATCATAGATCAGTCACCAATAGAATATATCAATGTATATATAACCTCTTCCTCATCTGCATACACACCAATGTAATTGATAGATTAGTTATATTGTTAGTAATCAATTTTAATAAATTACATTTCAATCTACCCTAACATTTAGTACATATATCAACATTTACTAAACCCTCAGCCAGCAGTGTAATTAATTGACTGGCTATCAGTCTCAAATTCAATTAATAGTCCTACCATCTCCTCAGTCCATAAATAAATTAGGAAGCATGTGGAAATGACAGAGCCCTCACAATATGGATGTAATGGGAGTTTGAACTTTAACAATGAGTATCCTACCATCTTGTTAGTAACCAATGAAATTGATAGATTAGTCATCTTCTGTTACCATATCATTCATTTATTCAAAACACAATCAAGTAAAGATATAACAGTCATAGCCCACTAATGCTTTCTTCACAAATTTTCCATGAAAAATCGAAATTTTATGTTATATCCAATATGAAATGGGAAATTCTACTTTAAATTGGATTTCTTCCAAAACAAAAAAAAAAAAATTAGAAGCATAGCACTCACACAACCCAATAGTACAGAGAAATATTTAAGTTTCATTCAGATTTAAAAGTTAAAATTAAGAAGTTATAACATACCATACTATTTGCTATATCCCCTGTTACCAGTGTAATTAACCATCTTATCAGTCATCAATAATACATGTACACCCTCAAATCCAGTATAATTCACCATATCTTCTTGGTTAGAATAACTTGAACTTCCAAATAAATATCTTCTCATCTCATCAGATATCAATGATAGCCATCTCATTAGTCAACATTGAATGGGATAGTCACCATTCTTGTTATAGATTTACTCTCTCATCAGTCATCGGTTCAATTAACCTTCTTGTTAGTCACCAATAATATTACATTGATATATACCCTATATTGTCAGTTGTTATTGAAATTAATATATTACCCATCTTATCAGTCACCAATAATATTGTTATATACCCAAAACATCATCACCATCCAGACCAGATTATGATAGATCCTCATTGTACAGACATTGGATGAGTAGTGGATGAAGAGGATGATTCATAAACCTTCACATTATAATTATAGGCTTTATATTGATATATACTCTATTTCCAACCTTGGTAATTGTCAATTCAATTGAAATATCAGCTATCTTGTCAGCCACCAACAATATGGTTATCACTCAAATTAATAGATTTACCATCTCATAATTTACCAATAATAACATTATTATCCCACTTACCTGTGTCTGATTAATAGAGTGGTACTCACTGTTTAGGTTGCTAGTGAAGAATTGCAAGCCTTTATATAGTGCTGGCTTTGTGAACTGAATAAGATTTGTGCAGATTTGCATCTTAATTAAACCTATACCTGAATTTAGTATATCTCCTCAAACACAAATGTAATTAATGCATCAATCATCTCATCAGACAGCAATTCAATTAGCTTTTTTTTTGTCTATATGATATTGATATATACCCTATTTCTCATCTTATGAAATCATCATAAAAATTAAAATATTAGCCATCTTATCAACCACAAATAATATAGTATTGATACATACCCTAACATTCTCACAGACATTAGGTAAGGTGTGGATGAGGAGGCATAAGCTTTCACATTATACTCCTATCTTACCAATAACCAATTCAATTGAAAGATTATCCTGTCAGTCACAAATAATATTAATATATACCTCTCATTGGTTATTATTCAAATTAATAGATTTACCATCTCATCAGTTAGCAATAATTTAATAACATTATTATCCAACTTACTGTGTTTCAGAGGTCTTCACAGACATGAAGTGGAAAAGGTGGATTCACAAGCCTTCATATTATATTGATACTCTCCAATAGTTCTAATAATCAATTCTATTGAAAGATTAGCTATATACCTTAACATTATCATTCCTCCCACCCAGACATAATAGATCCCACTGTTCAGATATTAGGTGAGGAGTGTAGGATGATCCATAAGTCTTCACATTATGCTCTATTTTCAACCTTCTCAATTTGATTGAAATATCTTGTCAACCATCAATAATATGATACCCAATTTCCTATCTCATTGGTTATCATTCAAATTAATAGATTCACCATCTCATCAGTTACCAATAATAGCATTATTATCCCACCAACCTGTGTTTCATTAAGAAAGGTATTCAGTGTTCAGGCTACTTGTGAAGACTGAACAAGAAATGTGGATTCACAAGCCTTTATATAGTGATGAAGTTTGACAAATGATTTTGAAGTGGCTGGGACACCATTCAATATAATTTAGGTTGAGGGAAGTAGATTTGGTTCATATTCTTTGATTTTTCAACTCTTGATTTTTCTTATAAGCAGTATGTTGTAATGTAGCAATGCATTGTGAAAAAATATCAATTAGCTAGAACTTACCTATGTCATGATAGATTAAATTTGATTTGCAGGTTGAATTATGATAGACAGGGAAGGAGTGTGGAATTTTTTTTTAATTACCTTGCAGTATAACTCTCATGGAAATTGGAATTTTCAGGATCTGTTAGATTAAATTGACTTGGATTATATCGCATGGTGTTGCTATATCTATATTGAATCGCCTTGGAAATTTGAACAAGAACCATCTAATAAACTTTATTTTAGGTGGGTTCCAAACCACTGGGTAAGTGATAATAAAGCTAGTACGAGATGGCTAATCAGTTGGTGACTAATCTCCGTTATAACCACCATTAAAACCACCGTTAAAACCAGCGTTGAAACCAGCGTTAAAATTTTCGAAATAACCATGGTTAAACTGAGCCAGAATCCTCAGCGCTTTTAGTATAGATGACCACACCCAAAAATTCTATTATTTTCTCTTTTTCAATAAATTATGCTATTAAAATTCTATTATTTTTCCCAATTATTAATGGTAGGTTTGGTAAAGCTAGGAGGTCTAATTGGGTTGGAAAGAGCGTGAGAAAAAACGTGTGAGCGTGGGAAAATCTTTATTTTCCAATTAATTATCATCGGAAAATGGTGTTCGATACATGAATTTGGGGTGCCTTTAAAAGCCGAACAAGATGGTACCGTCCAATTTAATTTATCTTGAGCGGTTGAAAAGTTCAAATTTTTTCGTGATTTTTAACTCCCGTGAAAATGGGAATTTTCGAGATGTAATAGATTGCGTTGATTCAACTTGAACTTACCTATTTCAGGTTGAATTGGGTTTAATTGGATTCGTTTAGGTTAACCTTAAATTTAAGGTTAAAGAAAACTGGCCTGGAATCGGCACCACTTTTAGCAACCACACCCAAAATTTCTATTATTTTTTCTCCAATTAATCGTGATCGGAAAATGGTATTTGATACATGAATTTGAGGTGACTTGGAAGGCTGAACAAGATGGCGTCTTCAAATTGAAATTCCCTTCAGGGGTTAAAAAGTTCAAATTTTTTCGTGAATTAGCTCCCGTGAAAATGGGAATTTTTGAGATCGGATAGATTGCGTTGATTCTACTTGAACTTACCTATTTCGGGTTAAATTAGGTTTGGATAGTTGGTTTAGGTTAACCTTAAATTTAAGGTTAAAGAAAAACTGGCCTGGAATCCTCACCCTGCCCTACTATTGCCTCTAAGTTTTGATTGGAGATTGAGTGAAACTTGGTGATTGATTCAAATGCAGCATCAAGTTATTTTTTTATTTGTCATTTTTGTTCATTTTGAAAGATTTTCATTTGGTAAGTTTTCATGAAACTCGTTTGTAAACGCCAACTATCATTCACCGGTAATGAGTTATAAACAGCTATGAACAGTTCAATTATTTAAATTTAGCGCCACCATCAGTAATGTTGGTACTTACTGCAGACACTTGCTGTTTCCCAGTTCATTGTCGCATTTCCGTCTAGTTGCATTCCAGTCTCATTACCGTTCGGCGTTCGGTTCAATCCAGGCTTCATACCTACTTACCGGCTTACGTGTGTGCTTCTATTCGTATTGCACAATACCGCGTGAACTGTATTCAAGTTTCATTAATACCTTTCGGGGTTGTGGAATCCACAAAGTGTACCTTGTCCAGCATCGGATACTCCTTCACGGGCAGAGTTTACAGAAACATTTGCCAACAACGGTCTTGCTGGGACTCAAGGTAATTGTACAGGCTTCATTGGCCATTATCAGTGGCGTAACGTACACCCCCGCAGACCCCGCGGCGCGGGGGGGCCCGGGCTATAAGGGGGCCCGGAATGAAAATATATTTTTTCAAGAAATGGCCCGTGCCCAGACTGAAATGAAAATTTTTTTCCAAAAGAAATAAAACTGAAACACTGAAGGAAGAAAGAAAGAATGAATTGGCTAAATATTGTCAGGCCCATGTTTATTGTTTACTTTATCAATTAATTCCCAGATAGCAGATAATTCGCAGATAGTGAAGCAATTCAGAAGCAGGATGTTGTGACTTCGGGAATGGAGACATACCGAGGACAAAACACTCTTCAAACAAACTTATCTAGACTGTTATAAATCATGACGGCTATGTCTCCACAGTGCAAATATTAGAGGAAATTAATACTATTTCCCCATCGAATTCCTCAATGTATATTAGCATATACGAAGTAATGGAAAGGTGGGAGTTGTGTAGAAATTAAAGTCAATATTTTTCTTCATACAGTATTTTGAATTCAGTCTCTTTTGAATCGTCCTGTTGGATACACGTGTCCGGTAAATTTGCCTAGAGTAAACCGTATGTTTATTCATTATTGAGTTCGTGATCGTGAATTTTATTATTTGGAGTGCCATTTTTTTTTCATTTCTATTCTATTTTTCAACATGCTGCGTCTATAGTATTGTGATGTTGTACGGTCATGCTCTAGTTATTTCTATTTTTTATCGACTAGTACATTTTTAAACAATATGCTCAGAAGCTCAGAAGGAATATTTATACCCTTGATATATCGGATAAATTACGTGATTATTGTATAAGCATGTAAATGATAGTTTTGGAACAATTGTAAGTTCTCCCAACGCAGTTGAATTTTTTTCTTATAATATAGGATCAAGTACTGTATAAGTAGTTTACGTTTTCTATCTTCTGTCTCTTAAGAATAAATTTCTTAATTTTTTTCTCTTTTCCTGACTTAGTAATTTCGCGGTAATTTAGATAAAATGCATTTTTATTAAAAATTGAACCTGTGTCCGTGTCTGCAAATGAGGCGAATTCTGAGAGAACACATTTTCTGGGAAAAGGAGCGAAGGTGCTTACAAGGAGGATGTGAATGTGGATCCTATGGAAGACATCAATTTCAAGGTTTTCTATGTTTCAAGATTAATTATTTATAATATAATCAACTCTCAACTATTTCCATCTTTCAGAAGCCCGCACGCTACAGCCCAAATCATTAGACTTGCCCCCCTTAAAACATGATTGAATTTTAAAATTAATTTATAAAAAGGTTTTTAGTTCTTACATAATTATAACTGCCCACAAAATAATTATGCAAGTTTTTCAGGGAGGGGTTGGGGTGGCAATGGTGAGGGGGGATATTTATATGATTTTGAGGGGCCCGGAAAATCGGTTGCGGGGGGGCCCAACTGGAAAACGTTACGCCACTGGCCATTATACTAGCGAACTTACAACTCCTAGTGCTTTTGAAGGGCTTTCAATTAATCCTTGCCTCAACAAAGTGTTCCTCCGGTTTGGGCTATGAATTTAAGCTAAATTTGAGTGAAATTTGAAGTTTTTCATGTTGTAAAAGTGGTTGCGTATCAAGCAGTGTGTATCACAAGCGCCTTCCTAGTGTGAGCAGTGAGAGGAGTGAGCATTCCTATTTTGATCAAGTCGAGCATCCAATCATCAGATCAACAAGCAGCGATTCCTAGAAAAACATGTTACCAGCCTCAGTGAACCTGTTTGTTACGTGAATAATTATTCCAGTAGCCATATTGTATTTATTTAGCCATATTGTGTAGCCATATTATACAGTAGCCACAAATAAGTGCATATGGACCACACACTTTATGTAGCAATGTAGTTCCAAGCTTCGCTAACAGGTTGCGTCAGTGGCTATATCATCAAATTCATTTTCGCAATTTTGTTGTCTGCATATAAACAAACATTTCAAGATGAATCCAGACTCGGTGATGAAAACTCCCATAAGTATGAGTATGAATGTTACAACCAGTGATAATGCTACAAACAGTGATAATCTCTTACTTAAATTATCAGAAGATTTATTGTTGAATTTAGAAGAAATTACCAAAAACGGATATAATTTGCCTCAATCGGTGTTTCAATATATACTCAATCATTACAGTCTACACTTTCGGCATATAACATTAAGGCATTGAACTCAAATCTTAATAGTGAGAATGCTAAACTATTCAGTGAAATCAGTAGTACATGTGCAAAAATTCTTAGGCAGATTACTCCTAAAAGCTCGCCTACTTCTCAGTACGCATTCAAACTAGCTGCAGTTGAACTACCAACCTTTTCAGGTGAACAAGAGAACTGGATAAAATTTAAATCTTTATACGAATCTGACAAGTCAGATAATCACACTAATGTTCGAAAAATTTCACATATTGAAGATCCAAGTTTCGTCTTATCACTATTTGACTCACTGTCATTAACGGAGGAAAATTATGCAGTAGCATATAATCTTTTGTGTAAAAGATTTGATAATGTTCGTGCCGCCATTAATCACAGTTACGCTAAAATGTTTAATTTCATTCCACACAGATCAGCCAAGGATGTATTACAGAAACATCATGCAACCTTCACCTCAGATATAAGTGCACTCAGATCATTACCTGGTATAAATCACGAGAATTATTTACTATTCCAGTTAGCCAATTGCGCCCTCCCAGACTATTGGCGCACTCAGTTCGAGAGTACCGTACTTGATAATACTATACCTACTGTAGAACAATTCATGGAATTTGTTAACGCCTGTGAACGATCCATCAAAATGTGGCCACCGCCAGTAATATTTCAGCTCCTAACAGTCCATCTATTGAGAACACTAGTAGAAAATCACCGCCAAGTTCCAGACGTACTCTAGCCTCCGCCTTCCCGGTACAAACAACTACCCTTTCCTTCGTTTCCAGAGTTTGTTTATTGTGCGATCAACCGCATCGTATTAATAAATGTTACAAATTTGAACAGATGACTGTTGCAGACCAATATCGATTCACCAGAGACAATAAAGAATGTTTTGTATGTTTAGGCTCACATTTAGCACAGAACTGTCAATCTCAAAAGTGTTGTATGCATTGTGGTTCACAGCGACACAGTTCTCTGTTGTGTACCCAGGTCGATGATACTGCTTACTTCAGTATGTCGCGCCCTACTGTTACGGACGACTCGCCTGTCGCACGTCCGCGTTCCGGGTCACGCAGTTCATCTTCTTCCGATTCCAGTAGTCAAAATGAACATCACCACAACCGGATCTATCGCCACCACAAATTAGTAATGAGCGTAACTAGAGATCGAAATTCCGACAAAGAGTCAACACTCACATCGCCGCGAAACAGTTTGCCTCCACACTCTGAGCACAATAAGAGAAGTGAATTGTTCAGAAACCTATCTACAGGTCAAGAATCGATGAGACTAGAATCTCATCAGAATGATAGTTGATTAGAGGAGTTAGTGTCCACTTTCGGATCATCGATTAAGTCTACCTGTTTAACATTCAATCCTACTATCAGTGTGCTATATTTTTATTGTCAAGAACCCGCTAACTATTTATACAAATTTGATAAAATAAATTATGAAAACTTGACCACAAACGGATTACCATATTATAAGCCTTATAAATGCAAAGCTTCTCCTAGTGCTATTATAGAAAAAGATCAAAGTGTGAATAAGCATTTAATTTGAGAAGTGTTTACCGGTCATGCCATGGCTGATGATGGAATAAACTGTATTATCGGTACTTTGTACTTACCAGTGATCAGTCAGTATGGCCAAACAGTAAAGATTTGTGCGTTTTTAGATTCTGCTAGCCATCATACGTTCATCAGTCCAGAAACAGTTATAAAATTAGGCTTGAAACGTCAGCCTTCAAATATTCAGTTAACAGGGATCAATTCTGTGGCTTCGCCCATAGGCAGTGTCGTTCATTTATCTCTAGCCTCAGCTACCGACAATTCTGAGCTAATATCTACTCAAGTGCTTGTTATCGACACATTACCTTCTCAACTGCCTGCACAGATGGTGCACCCTAATTGTTATTCTGAATTCGTTATGCTGCCATTAGCAGACAGTATGTTTTTCCAACCAGCTAAGGTCAACTGTCTTATTGGATTGGACATTCTATTTCAGATCATTTGCAGTGAAAATACCATGATAAAATTGCACTCGCACAATTTATCAGCGCTCAATATCATCTACGGTTATGTTATTTTAGGACCATTACCTGCTAATTTTTCAAGTTCTACTCATGCATTCACTACGCAATGTGATGCAGAAAATAACAATGATGAGTTGAACAATATGCTACAACAGTTCTGGCGTGAAGAAGAAATTCCTAATGGTAATTGTCTATCTCCTGAGGATAATTTATGCAAACAGTTATTTAGTGATACTACAACCAGGACCAAGGACGGTAGATATGTAGTAGCTCTTCCATTTTCGCAATTCATGTCAGCAATCGCCCTTCTAATAGAAGTCAGTCTTATAAAATGCATTTGAATATGGAAAGAAAAATTCAGTCTGACGAAACAATATGTGTAAAATATCACGATTTTATGCAGGAATATTTGGAACTCAAACACATGGAACTTGCCAAACGGTCATCTGAATACATGATACCTCATGTATTGAAGCATGGAGATAAGAGTGGAAAAATTCGAGTAGTGTTCAACGGGAGCAGCCCAGATTGTACAAAAACGTCGCTTAAAGGCTGATTCACACATATAGGACTGGACTACGACAGGACTACGACCGTACGCTGACTGTGATGGGTCGCTATCATTCACACATATAGGACTGTACTACGACTGTACTGTTGTCGTTTACTTCTATAATATGGAAAGAGCCAACCATAAATGGAAAGAGCCAACCCCGGACACTGCTTAGAGAGCAGATTGAGGTGTGTTGAGAATACATTATGATGATTATGTAAGATCAGAAGGGAAGAATAGAATTAATAAAATACTCGAAAATCTTATAATAATACTGTGTTCTTTTATTTAAAAAAATGTTAGTGATAATTTATTTATTAATTATACGTAAAAAATACGGTACTGGGTTTACGTTCTTAACAATGAAAATATTCTATTTCAAAACGCGTCCAGGCGCTTCTCTCCCAAACCTGCAAGAAACCCGTACAAATATAAACCCCGGACATTTCCCGGACGCGAGCTCGAAACCCGGACGAATGGATAGCCTAAGTATAGTGTTATAGTAAAAGTAAAAGTTTCCCAATGGGTTGAACAGAGTGAATACATACATTAGACAGTAGAGTCGTTATCAGTTCGATAATATTGTCAATAATAGGTTGAATAGGTAGTTTTTGATCATAATTATTAAATTCAAAATTAACTTTGAAAATTATAATTCAAAATAATAATAATCCAAAATTAACTTTCAACATATTTCTTGTGTTTCTACTGAATGGAATGCTTGAGTTGGCTTTTATAAGCAAGAATCAGTTCCATGTCATGTTTAACTTTAACTCTAGATGGAAATTTTCAAAGTCAAAAAATTGATACTATAGGCTACTTGAAATATTTTTTTCTTGTAGAATTTTTTTTCTTTCTAGAAATAATGGTAACTTGTGGAAGTGAAAGGAACTGCCATTCTAGATGAAACGAAGTTGAACTAACTAGACTACTGTATAGGATGACTTGATATCAATAAAAACAACTTCCTCAATTTTGCTTATTTTTGAGTAGACGCGAGGCAAATTATTAATTTTAGGGCGCTGAATCCGAATCTGAAATCACAATTCTTCTATCTCTAATTTTTGAGATAGTGGAAACACTCGATCTAACAGTATAGTCGGCGCACAGTCCTACGTTGATTCACACATATAGGATTGTGTTCAGACCGGACGCAAACTGTGTAGGACCGTGTCCTTGAAAGATCGCTCTGAAAGTGATCTACGGCAGTACAATTGTAGTCCGGTCGGTGTACAGTCCTATATGTGTGAATTACCTCCGACCGTCTCTGTGTATTTCAGATGGAAAGACTGTTTAGGCGAATCCATTCAAAACGACACAGTCGTAGTCCAGTCGCAGTCCAGTCCTATATGTGTGAATCAGCCTTAAGAGGGGGCGAGACCTGACTCCACTAGCCGCTGGCTAAGACCATCTTATTTTAACATGGGGCGCTACTAAAAATGTTTTATTTTCTAGTCTGTCCGCATTCAAATGCAAAAACTAACTCAGGCCAAACAATTTGATAGGTGTTAGCAGTATACATTTATATTAAAAATTAATTTTTCTCCAAAAATAAACCCTGAAACATGGAAAGTAACTTTCTTTTGTCCCATAAGAAGTCGTGAAACTTTGAACCAATTTATCAAATGACACGTTCAATAAAAATTAAAACGGAAAACATCATATTAACAAGCAAGTTGCTGTCAATGTTTGTCCTGAGAGGTTTTTTTGTTTTAGAATGTGAAACTATTAAAAAATAACAGATTTTAAAAGGCTTACAAAACGGGTAGGCCAACATAGGCAACATAATTCACAGTAATTCCGAGAGGTTGCAGCAGCGTCGCTTACCGGCCGAGGCTGCCAGCTTCAGCTCTGGTGATAAGAAAACAGGTTCTTCCCCACTCCCACCCCACCAATAAAACTATGAAGGAGGGTACGGAGGTGGAAGAATAGAGATAGAGAATGCATTCCTACTATTTTGGTCTATTGTGTATTACTTTGTTTTGTATCTACTCTCAATGCAAAAAGGAGAACACACAAACGTTCAAAGTGTGGGAGAAAACAAGTGTATGAACTTGTGTGTTCGAGGGTTTGCACAGACTAGTACGCTGTAATGTCCCAATTTGGCGGGTGAACTGGATGTAATAATATATTAAATTTCCTTTAATTGATCATTTGTGTTAGATCAGATAAGATCTGATGTAGAAAAAAGAAAAAAATTAAAAACTGTTTTAATTAATTGGTTAATTTAAAAAGAAATCTATTAATAAAAATTTATTATTCTCATTAATAATCTAATCTAATGTAGAATACATTAGTTTTATAATTTAAATAGTATGATTGAAATTATGTACATTGTAAGCTGATGTATTATTGTGATTTTTTCTGTAATAAACTTCTATTCTATAAGGTTCTAATCAATTGAAAGGATATCAAATGCATTTCAAATCACATCAATTTTTAATCATGAAGGTTCTATCTAAGAACAAGAACCGAAGGCTGTGCGACCGAAAAACAAAACTACTTTCAATATTTTTTTCCTTCAATAAAACTTGTTTACTACATATCATTTTTCAGGCATTGTAGCCCATGTGAAGAATATTTTTTTTTCTCAAAATTATTGTCATTACCTATGTACTTGTTTTTTAAAGAGGAAATAAAGAACTATTCGATAAAGAACTAAAGAACTATTCAAAAAAAATTAATATCTTTTTTCGTTTTCCCAATATTTAGCTTTGAAAGTGGCTATTTTGAGGTTTTAGGTACATGGCTTACATAGAAATGAATAATGTTAAAAATTCCAAAAAATATTGAACATTCTTCTCAATAGTAGGCCTATCTTTAATGTAACGTAAATTTTATTTTGAAGTCAAAATTATTTTTGTAGTTGCTCGTTTGCACAGGTGTTGCAATAGAATAGTTGATATGAAATTTATGGAAAGATGAAGCAGCGTTTATTTCTGAAAAGATTGCAATTTTCATGATTGAATCAGAGTTGCGGCATAGACGAACCATCAAGTAGACTAGTCACGGTAATGGCCCGGCTTAGTCCAGCTTTTTGGTGTCCTGTCAAACCAAACTAAATAGTTGGTGTCCTCTCAAACCAGATTGCAATACCGACTCGCTCTTCTCCTCCTCCTACCACTTCAAGAATGACCCGCTAGCAACATACCCCCACCACTGGTAACTTGGCCACTGTTGATTTTCATCGCCAGAGGGGAAGGAAGTTTGAATGCCGAGTTGGCGACAGATTGTCTGTTTACGTTCTAAAAATAGATGAGTGCATTGCTTCCGAGACCTATCTGTCAGCATAGACGAACCATCAAGTTACTATCCCTGATCAACGCTGTCAGGAACTTGTCCTACTGCATGTTTGCGTGTATGATAAACTCCTAATCTACAGTAGCTACAGCGACTCAACTTTTTGACATTTTTGTTACTGGTAAATTAATCTTACTTTCTCACTTTCATAAGTAATAAATGAAGGGATCATTTAAGTATTTCTATTTAACTGATACCATGCTAGATTAACCCTGAAATGTTAATCATTCGTGGATTTTTCATTAAAAAAAATTCTTTCTCTTCTTCTTTGTTGTTGTTCTTCTTTTGTACCAGTGATTCTTAAATAAAGAAATACTTGTGTACTAAATAGTTTGAAATTAAGTAGCCTATTTCCTTTAAACTGATTTTTAAAAAAATTTAATGCAGATACCTTAAGAGTATGCCGCCTATAGGCTAGTCAATTTTCCGCCCCCTCTATAGATAGTTCATATCATGTATTTCTACTACAAAATGATAGAGTTCATTGGCGTTTTCAACTTTTTAAACCCGAAGTACATTTAGTGATAAAATCAAATTAGTTACAGTAACTACTTGTTTTTTACCTGGGCTACTTTTTTAAGATTCGTTTAAAACTTAAAGTGATCACTATTATACAAATATTTTTATATTTTAATGCTAATGACTCTCTTTAGCGTAATTGCAGAGCTGTGGGCAATTCCGATTAAGCTGTTCTACAGAGTGAAATGTAATTACACAAAATGTAGTTAATGACTGGATCATTTTTGTTTAAAAATAAATAAAAATACAAACTTCTCTGAAACAACTCACGCCATGTTATCTATCTTGATGTTGAAATTCACATAGCTTTCTTTATGACAAACTTGTTAATAATGTCCTCATTTGTATGGAAGTGCTTTTGTTGTAGTTGCCTCAATATAAAGTAATACAAGTTAGTTTAACCGTATTTCATAAATACTAGTTCGCATTGTTCTTGAGTCTTGTGGGCAGGAAAAACTGCGTTCTCCAGTGCAATTTGTAGCAGGTTTGCTAAGTAGCAAATTTATTTTGCAAATTTTAAGTGGAGTTGAATATTAATACTGTCTAATGTCTATTGAAGCTATTAAATGAGTTATAGCCTGACGCTTTCAAGAAATAAACAATTCGATTTATCAATTTTGTTGTGAGGAGAAATTCAAATTTGAAACTTTTGTAGACCTAGGCATTGTTTTTTTTCTGTGTATAAATCAAATCACGCTTCATCATATCATCACAGTTCATTGCCCATCAATAACAGTCTTGAATGTGGATAACGTGATTGAATTATCATTCATTGAATAATATTTATTATTGTAATCTTGAAGAGTGTCAGTGTTGAAAAGTATTGTAGTAATTGAGTTCAGTGCTTAATTTTGTTTTAAATTCAATTGTAAATAATGAAAACATAATATGAGTAACATAGGTTTGCGATGAATTTATCAGTGTCAAACATTATTTTCGTAATTTTCTAATCGAACCGAAACGTGACTACTTGTTTTTTATAAAATGAAGCCTATATTCGAGACTGGAGACGGCTGAAGTACAGTCCCAGTAAATTGGGATCTCCCTCTTTATCTCTCATTCTCTCTCTCTCTCTCTCTCTCTCTCACTCTCTCTCTCTCTCTCTCCTAGTACAATACAATACCGTTCTGAATATCGCTACGCTTGTGCCAGTGTTGTGAAATCTAGATACAAGAACGCAAAGCGTGAGCTGCACTAACTAGGCCTATATATTGTAACTGTAAATATGTTGCTTTGACAGTATAATAAATATAAACTGCAAACTCACTCATTGGCATTAAAGATTTTCATGATGTCATTTGATTTTGGAAAAAAATTACCTGAATTGATCATGGGGTGGAGAAATTTATGTTTTTTCCGATTGGAGGTGGAATGTAACTATTTGAAATTTATTGACACCAAAAAATTTCTTCAAGAAACCCACTTTCACAAATATATTATAGACTATCTACTATATTTTTAGGTGTTATTTAAACATATTTAACTTAACATAATATGCTCATTTTTAGGTTTTTAAAATATGTCGACCTGCAGTAAGTCAGTAAAGAAGCATAACCGTAATGTGTGTTCGTTCACCGGCTGTGGACGAAACAAGGCGCGTTGTCCCACACTAAGATTTTTTTCATTTCCGGTGAATAGGCCAGAAATATGTGATTTATGGGTACAAAACTCCGCCAATGAGAGTTTAGAGACTGTGTCAAAAAGAACATTGAACAATAAAATTGTTTGCGAGAAACATTTCGAGAACAATTGCTTCTCAAGTACTCTGAAGCATAGATTACATGCTTCAGCAGTACCTACCATTTTCTCACTGCAAGAATATGAACCTGACCCCACACCAACCCTGAATGGGGAAATGTACGTTGATATGACACCAGGGAACAACGTGGAAACTCCACAAACAAGTGATTCCACTGCAGATAACCGCTCAGTTTGTAGAAAATTTCATTCACGGAAGGTTTTATTTTTAAGTCCGAGGTCAACGAATTGCAGTACCCCAGATTATAAAAAATTAAAGAGCACCAAGGGACGCAACTCAACTCCTAGAAAATCCTTTTCACCTCGCCAATCCATCTCCAATCAATCTCCAAGGATCTGCGACAGCCTGGTGGAAAATATGGTGGCCATTGGGAGAAAATTATGAAATTACAAAACAAATAGGAAAACATATCTTCAAATAACCTTCCACCTTCAACCTCCTTCCAGTTATGGAGTATCTAAGACAAGTCAGATTAACAATTATACTATCTTATATACTAGTTACCATAACTACTATATCAATTAGTTGAGGTTAGGCCTCATTGTGATAAGAAAGGTTTTTGTTTGAATAAGCTACTATTGTGACTCACCAAGTGAGTCACTAGTCACTAGTTTGGAATATTAAGTTGTGACATTTCATATTCTTTTAAACCATGCTCTGTGAAAATAACTATATCAGGAGCCTCTTGTTCCAAAAATACTTCGATTCTATCTATTTTATTATGAATGAATTGAATATTCTGATCCAACATGGTGAATACTTCCTTATCATCCCTTACCATACTACTTTATCATTGCTTTTACATATTGAAATAGATCTACTTAATCTCAGAATCTTGGGAGCCTATCAGATTACAAGAGTTCCTTCCTGACTTTTTGATAGATTAACGTCTTTTAATACAATTGAAGATTTATGAATTTGTAATAGCATCTGTGTATCAGAGCAACCATGGCTAGATTAATTCTGGATTTTTGAATTTCAAGTAGTATGATTATTATTGATTATTTTTGATGCTGGACTTGAGATACTTTCTTGGGAATTTGATCTAAATCAGTATCTTCGAAACGGCCGTTTTTTTGTAACCACCTTCTCCTAGGATAAGCTGGAAATGAATTACCCTTTCGCCCTTTACCAAAATGAGTTGTTTGCTGGCGTGTTCTCAGCCTGGCGGCTCACTATACTCATTTGGAATATTAGAAATGATTTGTTTCTCTCAAACAAATATGTTATTCCTCGTAATGATAACCTTACTGTTGTGAATTATCAAAATTCATATTATTCATATGAATTTTATTTATATTTGTGAATTTATATCATTTTATAGTTTTAGAAATTAAGCCATGAAGAACCAAAACGTTTTTTTTTTAAGTAACATGTATCCTTGTGTGTGTTCGTTCACCAGCTGTGGACGAAGCAAGGATCATTGTATTTAATAATTTAAGGGGTAGTAGACGTGAATTTGTGGGATGCTATTTTCAGGAAGCTACAGTGGATACCGTCAAGCTCTGCTTGAAACTGCTCTCAAAAGCCTACATTAACAAACATGTTTATAATTCAACTATTTCCATACAATTCCCAAGAAAATTCAGAGAAATTTTAAAATCGAGGCTTCAACAGTTTTTTATGCTTTATTGTATAATGTATAAAAATGTATAATTAATTCTAAAATGTATAATTAATAATTATATTT
Organism: Conomelus anceps; assembly: GCA_948455865.1. Classification (NCBI taxonomy): domain Eukaryota; kingdom Metazoa; phylum Arthropoda; class Insecta; order Hemiptera; family Delphacidae; genus Conomelus; species Conomelus anceps. The sequence continues at coordinate 167,669,753 of OX418216.1, forward strand.
TATAAGTTGCTAATAAAGCATTTACTGGGTTAGAAAATTTCTATATTTATCAATTACAGTACGGTAATCATTTTTTTTTCAACTTTTGTATAGTTTTTAATTTTAGCTTTTAGTGAAGTTTTTTCAGCCGGTAAAAGTCTGAGACTATTCATTAACACGGGTTTCTGAGTGTCCATGAAGATTTCGTCTCTGTTCGTTGAAATTAAAAGGAAAACGATTGTAAATCATTGAGGAAATATATATAAAGTTCAACAAATAATGATGTTCGATTGTAAAGGATTAGTTCAAAACAATCTGCAGAAGTTGAATAATGAAAAAGGTTAATGAGAATTGAGAAGGATTGAGCATTCGTCCCATCTTTCTTGCATTTGACTCGCTGGCTTGTAGGCTAGATGAGTAGAATCAGAATGAAGGGTTGATGTTTCGCCTACGTAGGAAAGAAAGTTTGTCCTCATTCTTTCTCTCTCATACACAGCTCCGCTCTCTTTCGCATAGTGCTGTGGAGTGGGGTCAAGCCAGTTGGTCACCTTCTCTCTCATAACCAGTTCCTCTTTCACTCGCTCCAAGTTGTTCCACCAGATTGCGCTAACTGCACCGTGCCGTTATGACCAGATATCGAAAGATGCCAATAGATCGCGCCACCTTTTTTTCGTCCAATATTTTACCGTCGTGAAGCTAGCCCCACCCAAAACGGCAGAAACTATAAGTTGTATATCATGAGATACTTCAGAGTTTCTGCTATTTAATGCCGCAAAAAAAAATTTTCTGCTGTTTTCAGGAAAAAAGTTATTCAACTTTAAAAAAGTTAATTACTGGGTGGGGCCAGAATCACGCTGCCCCACCCACTTCGCAAAACTTAATAAAGCACATATCAATAGTTTCTGCTGAGTTTCTGCTATTTAATGCCGCAAAAATAAATTTTCTGCTGCTTTTAGAAAAAAAGTTATAGCCCATTCAAGTTTTGGGTTGATGAAAATTAATTGGCTGTAACTCGGTTAATATACATGTTACAATAATGGGCTACATGTCAATCTTTACTGCTAAACAGTGGCTATCAAATGACACTAACAGCATAGCCGTAGCTACACCAGCAAAAAAGATATAGCATAAACTATTTTGCCATTTAAACCAATGTTATTTTTAACCAGCCCCACCCACTTCAAAAATTTCAATTCAATATATGTCAAAATTTTCAGTTGAATTTCTGCTACTCAATGCCATGAAAAGTAAAGTTTCTGATGCTTTCAGAAAAAAGTTATAGCCAATTAAATTTTGGGTCAACGAAAATTAATTGGTTGTATCTCGGTTAATGACACATCAGCATAGACCGGTCATTTAAGACAATAATAATAAATTCGTATGGCTTTTAGTGGTGGGGAGACCCTTACGGGTAGTTCCACCTCGCCGCTTTTTTAACGACTGCTTTTTTTTATATGCAACCGGGACCGACGGCTTAACGTGTCCTCCGAAACACGGGAGTGGCTCGAGAGAAATATCTTGTACTCAACTGGGATCGAACCCAGGACCTTTGGCTTATCAGACCAGCGATAAGCCAACTCGGCTACGCCGACTCCATTTAAGACAATGTTACTACTAATGTACATACATGCCAGAACAAGGCTTAATTTCTGAATTGAGAAGTACCGGAGCTGTAACTTACCGTGGGTCTGGGGGTATGGTTTAACTCCCAGCAAAAGTGGGGTTCAGGGATCCCCCCCCCCACAGGAAATGTTTTAAAGTTACACTTGAATTTGTGCATTCTAAACACATTTGAGCATGGTTAGTAATGCACATAGTTACATAATACACAAAATAATAAGATTTAGGTTTTTTAAAATAAGGTTTTTAAACGATTTTGAAGAGAACTTGGAAACCATAACTACAAAAGTCAAAAAACTCAAGTCAGGTTTAAAAAGGGTACAATTTTTCGGTTTTTCGCTTATACATTGGAAACGATAATTAAGATTCATCTATTTCTCTGTTCTCACCAAAGTTAAAGCTAACAAAATGCTCCAAAAAAATCAGCTCCCCCTGTCCTGTTCTCCTGTTATGAAGTGGACAATGGGTAAAATTTCACAAAATATCTTTCAGATATTTGAAGGGTTTATTGCGTGAGGACTACTCTTCACAGAACTACTAGTGGTGGGGTAACTCAACTTACTCTTTGGTATGTATGTGCTTAGTAGTATCTATAATAAGTTTCAATTATATTGAGTTGTGTGTCAAGTTGAATTATTAATTTAATACATCAACCCCAACGGAGTAATCGATTTTTCTAGATTATTTGTAATATGACGTCACAGCCGGCTGCTGTATGTGGTGATGTGTGTTGCGTATCGAAGCGGCCCACTCCCATTAAAGCAATTATTGTGGAATGTCATCACGTGCTACTAACTACTACCAGAAGATTCAAAAATAGGGTGTACGGTATTATCCCACTGCACGGTATTCTCCCACTTTCCCCTATGCTTGCAATATATGCAACAAGTGATTTCTTACTCACTAAAAAATGTTCCTATATAGGTGAGAAAAAGAACTAGAATATTATAAAAGTAGGCTTACTCAGAAACCATTTTAATTTTTTAATCAAAATATATTAATACGGCTTTGATATGATTACAGTTAAGAAAATTGTTATCACAACCTTTTAATAAGTCAAATTGCTGTTTATTAAGTAATGAGGATTAATGTATTCAAGACTTTTTCGTTTGCACTAAAACGTCAATGTCAGGGTTGAATGAAGGTATTTTCAATCTTTTTAATCTTGAATCACTTTCAACCTTGAGTTGATTTCCGTATTTGTTTTTTATGAAAGTGAAAATTAAAAAAGGGCGTTTTCATATGGTGGTGACATAAGCTTATCCAGAAATTTTTCAAGGGGGGTCCACTTTACCTACATACAACACTCCTTGACTAACCCCCCCCCCCCCCCTGCAATCAAATCCTAAAACTTTTATTCACTTTGTATCACAGCAGCCGTAGTTCACCAATTTTAAACTATTTCAATTTATTAATTAAGTATTATACTGTACTACTTATTACACAATACATATATGAATGTTTTTTTTTATATTAAAAAGTTGCTAAACCCATTTTAAAATTTCCAAACTCCATGTTTTTAAAAAAAAAACATATTTTTCGACACCCATCTCATGTGAGATGAAAGGTGAAGGGAATAGGTGAAGACAACGATACATTTGAAATATCACGAAATCTCATGAACCACTAACTGTGATTGCACTACGATTGAGCAAGTTGAAGAAACAAAATATTTAGGACTAATGTTGGACAGTTATCTTACTTGGAAGCCACATGTTACGTATATTAAAAATAAGATGATGAAATGTACAAGAATATTTTATATGCTCAAATCTATATGCCCCCCTGATGTAATGAGGGTGTTGTATTTTGCTTTTGTTGACTCCAAACTCCAGTATGGATTATCCATTTGGGGAGGAGCATATTATACAACAGTAAAACCAATAGTTATACTACAAAAGTCCTTTCTTTATCCGTATTTCTTGTAATGCAGGATATTTAGAACACACTCGTCCATTGTTTAGAGTAATGAGAATACTGCCATTCCAAAATTTATATATTTATAAGGTATTGAAGAATTTTTTCGACAGAGCCAGTACAGAACGAAGGTGTGAAAGACCTGGACTACATTATGTTTTAAGAAATAGATTGGATGTGAATATTCCAAGACCAAATTTAACGTTGTTTAAAAAATTTTATACTTTTTTGGCTCCAAAATTTTATAATTTATTACCGGTTTATATTAGATCTATTTCTAAGAAATATATTTTCCTCAAAACAGTGAAGGAGTACCTTATCGAGCTAGACGATGTAAATACTTTTTTTGCATCCCTAATTCAATTTAAAAAAAGAAACTGATAGAGAAGCATCACCAAAGTTGAAAAACTTCTACTTCATTATGGCTTTTTCACGTAGAGGTTCAATGTATTATGTGAACCTTATTCATTGTATATTATTAATTCATTCAATACCTTATTGCATATACCCTATATTCATTCATTTACCTTATTAATTGTTTGAAGTCCAATTCGATTTGGACGTTGTCTAGTAATCCTATTATTATGCATTAATAACATTATTGTATACCTTCTTAAATGTTTGAAGTCTAATTTGATTCCTTGTATGTCTAGCAACCCTATAATTATGTATTAATAAATGACCGGTCGGTCGCACCATCTATATCTAGTTCTCTACTTTAAGTAAGAATTTGCATACCATCCCACACAGGCTAGGCCTCGGGATGTTTTTCTTTTATTCATCTAAGGAAAAGAATCTTGTCCTTTTTACGATTTTTAGTGTGTTTTTTTTATGTATTATGTAGCTTGTTTTTTTTATATAGCAGAGTTTTATGTGTTATCTATATGGTATATAGATCTTTTTCATTGTGATAAGAGACTGTTTTTCTGTTTATTGTAAATTGTTGTGGATGAATAAAATTTATTTCATTTCATTTCATTAAAAGGGTGCATTCTATGAGTATGGAAAGAAGAAACCAAGTACCCTGATGTGTATGTTATTGAGAGTGTACTAGAGAAGAAAGTTAACAAATTGTATGTAAAATGGTTGGGCTTTGATTCGAAATACAATTCATGGATTGATAATAATAATGTTGTCTGGAAAAATAATCATATTGTCTCTGTATTGAAAAATGAACTTGAAACAGCACATATCAAAACTACCACTGATCAACTTTGATAAGTATTTAAATGAGAAGAACAGAAAGCAACAAATGAGACACAGTGTACTTTTGAATTGTGTGTGCACCATCCAATATTGGGAAAATCAATATCGTTTTCAATTTATTATTTGCAGAAAATGGTGTTAATTCTTTAAATTTATGTGTACTTACCAATTCTCACCAGCAAGACTCATGAATTTCTCAAAGAAACTATGAGTCAAGTCCCTGAGATTGGATTCAATTAATTTGTTTCAACAAATGAAGAAATCCCACACCTGATTGATTTCTGAACTATCACAACTACTGTTTGAGGATGAAGTCAATGTTTCTTTAATTATTAATGTTTTAGCTGTTTTTGCGTAAAAGTAATGGATATTTTCTTTTTTCAGCCAAAACAAACTTAAAACGAAAAATTAAAAATCCAATAATTGAAAAATTAAAAACTAATATTAAATGGCAGCAATTATTTTAATCTCTATTAAAACTTGTATAAATGCAAGATTGTATGGCATATACCAGGACCGAAAACGAAATTATTAATTTTACTTCAACACCGACCGTGATCCACGCAGAAACTGAGCTGTCCACTTCTGGACAGTTGAAAAGCTCAAACGGAAGTCTATAAAATCATTTTGTTATTTTATCATGGAAAAAGAATTCACAATGTCAACATTTGCGAGCTATGCTACTATAATACGTTTTTTCTAGACTAATGACCTCCCAGTTTTGTTATGAAATTCTAACCCACTCTTTCTCGATAATGTACCATACATTAAAGTTCTCTCCTCTAACGTATAAAGATAGTCTAAACATGCTACAATAATGGATACAATAACAGCCGCGATGCTTAGTTCTCAACACTCCAATATTGTAATATTAATTCCGTCTAGATTAAATTTTGTTCACTAGAATTATTATCACTGGTATAGAATTATTCTCAAGAACCTTTCCTACAGCAAAAAAGCATTCTATCTAGTGCTTAGTCATCTAAAATGGGGGGGAGGGGGTCCGGACCCGGGGACCCCCCTTGAATACGCCCCTGGGTGGTGAATACCATCAGAAATCTCATCGCAATTACGGATATTGTTTGATATTCTATCCTCATCACCATCCAAAATGATGTTCAATCTTTCTCCTTATAGCCTGATTAAATGATAGAATCGCGGCAGTTCAATGAGCTCATTTTCATGCAAATTAATTAATTACTGGTTTTTCAAAAAACTCACCCAGAAAATAAAGGGAAACCTAAAATAGCCACACATTTCAAACTCAGTATTTGAATATAAAACTTCATAGAACAGACTTCTTATTTTGCAATAAAAAATTTGATGAATACAGTATTATTTTTAGAAAGAATTTAATTTTGTTAAAATATTTTAAATTGATGTATCTACATACTACGATTGTGAATAGTTAAATAACTCAAATTGTTAAGAGAAAATGTGTAAGAAATGTTCAGTTACTGTAATATTTTAAGATTTAAAAGAGTAACTGTGAGGTCGTAAGGCTGAGATTATTTAAGTTTGTAGTCCTCATCAAATGGATTTTCAATCCATTGTTTTCATTCTTCTTTGAAAGAAAGGTAGTGTTTTAGTTCAGAAGCCAAGGCTTTAAGATGATCATAATCATTTTGGAAGTTTCTTTATTTACTTTGATAGTTCTGTAATAATTTTATCATCCAAAAAATCGTTCAGAAGTCGTAAGTCATCAAATAATACATTTTTCTAAATGTTATCGGACCACCATTGTATCTCTTTGATAGTATAGCATCAATTTTGTCTTGCACAAATAATTTGTGAATATCTTTTTCTTAAGGTCAAATTAAGAGTATTTAGAGAACTAAGAATATACGCTGAGTAAGCTAACTTTATTAACCAAACCTCATCATTAAGGCATTTGTCAAAAATTAAATATGAATGTACTCAATAGTCAAGAACGGTCCCAAATTTTATAAAGTCGAGTTTTTTTTAATCAAAGCATACTGATTTTGCACAGATGCTTTCCACTTGCTATTCTTCTGTTTTTGATCCAATTTAAGTTCTGGTTTATTAAACTCTGGGTGCTTTATTCGAAATCAATAACCAAGCTCATAACCTTCAATCTTAAAAACGCCTTCTTTTGGCCTTTTTTTGCATATTTCATATAACTTTATAATTAGGGAAGTGATAGTCGCGAGCCGTAGCAGGTATCTGTTCAATCAGAGAGATAAGCTGCGTTCTCGTAGGTCCTGTTTGTAACGGTGACCGATTAGATTGGCCAGCAAAAAAGACACTGTTCTCTGCTGTAAAATCACTTCCCGGTGGTTTGGAACCCATCTAAAACTGTAGGTCCAACTCATCAATCACCATCATCCAACTCATTACCCACGCACAGGTCTCAGACCTACGTGGGCTTCATCCTCAAAAACAAATCGCAGTACTTAATGTTTTAAATAATTTTACAGTCCATTTCGCAACGAATGCATTCAATTCACCACCTAAATGAGGGCTTTAGAAGCCTAAAGTTTTCTGAATGAGTGCTAATTTATTGATCTCTTATTGAAAACTAGCTATTGTGCCCGTCCTTCGTACGGATTATGTTTAGAAATAAGACTAAATATGTTTCGACTTTTTTGATAGCAACGATCATGAAGTTGTTAGCAGCTTAGTTCAGACGATACAGGTTTTTTGCGGTACGGTTTTTTACTGTATGGCGTCAACTGTACTGTGATGTTCACATGGTCCGGCTTTGCTGCTTATTTCTGTGCTCTCCTCCTTCTTCCATTGCGCTTCCAGTTCAGTTTTATTTATTCCAGTCCAGGATTTTTTTTATTTGTGTAAGATTTTTTTAAATGAGTTTCTTACTGAAGGTTTCTCTTAAATTTTGATCAAAGTACGCAAATTCTGGTTTCAATATTCCACACATTTTTCTCTTTATTTTTATATTAATCTTAAGTCTTGTACCGCAAGGCGGGTCTCTCATATATTAGAGAAATTAAATTTTCACAATTAATATCTTCCACTTCTGGACACTGGAATTCACTAATAAGAAGATCAATGCTGAAGAATATCAATGAAGAAGATCAATGCTGACGATCTGAAGACTGCTTCCAGTATAATAAGCATATCGTTTGAACATATCCATTACCGGTACAATACATGTGCCACCGGATACGGATAGTTATTTTGCGGTACAGCTGATTTTAGTGATACCGTTTTCGAAGACAAAACCAAATGTAGAAATCGGCTAGAACAGCTTTTTTACTGGATCCAGTCGAAACAGTATTGTGTGAACATACAATATGAAATGTACATGCAAACGAAAGCATTGCAAAATAACTGATACAGCAAATTTACTGTACCGCACAAAAACTGTATCGTGTGAACGGGCCCTTAGTAAACAACTTAGAATGTAAACAATTCAGTGACAGGTATCGGGGAGAATATTTTTTGAGAACAGCTAATTGATATATATCATGATAAATTACGTGATTTTTTCTTTTGTGGTAATAATAGTGCTACCTGGCGAATTCCCAAGAGCCTGGCACAAACCGCACCTTCCTAAAATGTTAATTTTTGTTTTGATAAATTTAAATTAGAAAATTTTGTGTTTTTTTTTCAACAAAGAAATAATTGATGAAACATAACATGAGCTTTGATTCACCAGTCATATGTTTCCTAAAAGACTGCAATGCTCTGACTACGCAAGTCTGCAGACAGCGTAAATAACGCCGCGAAGGGCCCACCATTCAGATTATATTTGAGAACAGCTGATTGATAAATTACGTGATTTGTTCTTATGTGGTAATAAAACTTAGAAGAAATGTATCCAAAATCGCACAATACTTGGTTTTTAAAAGTTTATTATTCTGTTTAAAAAAAAGTTAATTTAGTTTTTTATAGCTAAAGACATTGTCAAAAAGGTTTTCAATACTGATAAATAACTTTAATCCCGATCGATGCTGTCGTTTTTCAGGAGAAGGCCGCTTAAAATGTATCCAAAATCGCACAATACTTGGTTTTTAAACGTTTATTACTCTGTTAAAAAAAAAGTTAATTTAGTTTTCTATAGCTAAAGACATTGCCAATAATGTTTTCAATACTGTTCAATAACTAAAATCCCGATCGATGCTCTCGTTTTTGAGGAGAAGGCCGCGAAAAATGCCTTTGCGGCCGTGACAGACAGACAGACAGACAGACAGACAGACAGACAGACAGACAGACAGATGGACAGACAGACAGACAGACAGACAGACAGACAGACAGACAGACAGAAAGTGAGATAAGACTATTTTCGGCTTATTTAATGTATAAAACGTAAAAATAACCAAAAAATATACAATTCTGATAAATGTACAGACAAAACTCTAATTTTATTTATAAATAGATGATAACTTCACTCTTTTGCTGTATTTCTTTCTGTATTGAAGCGTTTAAAAAGGAATAAACTTTTGCAATTATATTGAATTTTTTTCGCAAAAACCTGTAACCTTTTTTAGGAAATTGTTAGCCGCAAACCGTAACAGGTACCTGTTCAGTTAGATAAGATAAGCTGCAAATTCCTAGGGTAAGGGTGACCGAATAGATCGGCCACCAAAAAAGAGGGTTCTCAGCTATAAAATCACTTGCCGATGATTCGGAACTCACCTAAAACTGTGGGTCCAACTTATCAAACATTAAAATTCAACACATTACATTACCCACGCACAGGTCTCAGAACTTTCTGAGCTTCACCTTCCGAAAAATATTATATTATTAATCTACTGTAACGTTAAATGTATTACAGGTTTAGGAGGTTCTAGAGGCTAGAGGTCCTGTACTTATTGGTTAAATGATTGCCAGATTAATATGAGTGAGACGAATTATCTTTACCCAGCCGCCTGGTCAAATCTTAATTCTGCCAGGCTACAAACTCTATTTCCACCTATGGTAGTCACTCATTAATATTCCTTTTAATAGTATACCGATATTGTTAATTGTTATAAACACTATCCTATTTAAACAAGTTTGAAATGTACAGCCTAGAGTTCATATTACACACAGCCAATTCGCTTGAAAATTATCAACGTTTTGATAAGGATTTCAGGACCTGAGGGAAAGGCTTGAGCCCCAAAGCCCCCCATGTGAAGCCACTAGTTATGAACATTATTCTACTTTAAAAGCTGAATACATGACATGTACCAACACTAATCAGCCTACAGCGCATATTCTCCATAATAAATTATCTTAAAAATTATTAACAATTTTTCAAAGAGCTCGGGTTCTGGGGGGGGGGGGCTTAAGCCCTCTAATCCCCCTTCCTTGGGTGCGCCACTGGCTCACTTCCCATTTCATCGCACAACGCACCAAAGACCCTTGAGTTTTTAGATTGTAATTGATAAAATTAACAGGTTCACACGAATCTGTGTGAGTCATCTGGGAGCAGTGGACAAAATAGAGTGGAGTAAATAGAGTTGACTCAGTGGGTGGGGGGTTTACTAACCCCTCCCACGGTCAATCACTCTTACATATTACTCCCTTCAAAAAATTTCTCAGAATATAAATATAATACATATTATACAATATTCATACAGGGTAAAGGAACCAAACGCTGACAAAAGCGCTTGGCTGACTTAATTGAGCCTCAATTGTGGCGCGCGACCACAACTACAGTCGCTCAGTATAGCAAGGCTGTTGGATATAATTAATTTCCACATCTATTACACATTGCTTTGCTTTCTCAAATGATTCCATTTAAACATAAATTAATAATGTAATAGGTGATATTGTAGTGAATGTGAACACTATGTATATATGATGACCATTCCACATTGTTCTAGTTCTTCCTTGGCCATGGATTGAGGCCTACTCATTGATTTCAATTGAATTCCTGGATTTCTTGTTCCATGACGAACTGCGTTGTTAGTATTAACTTTTCAAGTGTAGAATTAAGAATTAAGAATAAGTAGTATTTCACTTACTTTGTAGGCCAAACGTTTTCGAGTTGTTGAAAACCATCTTCAAGGCATCATAAATATCGATGTTGGTTTGTTGGTTAGAAGAGCTGTGGTTTCTGTATAATGTGGTCAAAAAGTTTGTGTGATTTAAAATTTAACTGTTCGTTATAGAAGAAAATGAGCGAACTAGTTGATTACAATGAGGACTCTTAAGCTATTATTATTGATTTTCAAATTTCTCTACTATGCTTATTAATTATTAATATATTATTAATCATCAAATAGGCTATAATAGACATTATCATTATTTTAATTATTGTTAATATCAATCTCTAGTATGTTTTATATGTATGATTACCATTTGATATATAAAATTAAATTAGCTCATTCAAGGTATGTCAGCTATACTGTTGTCAAGGTATGTCAGCTACTGGAGGTGACCAAAAATAGAGGTGTCAGCTATTGGTATAGATATCAAGTGATTTTAAAATCAAAATTTCTTGTTGAAATTAGTATCTAAATTGTTCCCAATTTCAATCAGCCATTTAAAAGACTTGAATAAATAGATTGTAAACATTTTTTTATTAATCCGTACAATAGCCCAAAAGTAAATAGATAATATTCATGACACATGGCTCACTAAGGTGTCAGCTGCCGGTTCCTTCACCCTAGCTTCAAATTGAATGAATGATCTTTCAAATTTTTAGTTTTTCAAATTGTTTCTTACAATTTTTCTAAGCAATGTTGGGTTACGTCCCCAATACTCCTCCCCCCCCCCCTCCCCCCCTCCCCACTTATTACGCCTATGCTTGGGAGAGATGCAGTTCTTCTGTAGTCTGCCCCAGATGCCAAAGTCAAGAACCAAGAAAACAATCAAAACACAATTTGATTTTTCTTATCTTCTCTTATAGTGTTTATTCCATGGTTTCTGATAGTTTTTAGGATAGTTACAACCCACCTGTAACTCTTCTGCAACCCACCAGTTGGGAACCGCTGGAATAGAATATTCTATTTTCTCTAGTCACCGGCTGGTGCTGGAGCAAGGCTATATACATGAAATTAGCAAGCATTGTCTCCTGATATTCATCGGCTAAAATCACAATGATTTCCATTTACTATTTGTGTGGGTTAATGGACATGCATGTCGCTGACCCGGCCATGTCTGAATTTGTTCAAACAATTTATGCCAATATTTAGAACCTATTTCGTACTATTTAGTACCAGCTATAAAAAAATTTGTACATCAACCCCCAACTGAGTAACCGAATTTTTGAGATAACTGGTCAACAACTGGTTGCCGGGGGTTAGCTCCAATACCACAATTACTTGAAAATCTTTTCTCAATTGTTATTTTAAAATTATAGTTTATAATTTTCTTTTCAAACTAATACACTATGATCAAATTCCCTTACCAAGCATATTTCAATTTGTGGTATGAAACAACTTCCTTTCTTGGACCACATCCTCCCTTTTGTGAGTTAATAAGAAGTACTTAGGTATGATTTTTATCTATTTCGAAAAAATGTAATTTCAGATTTTTGATAAATTCTGTTTAAAAAGTAAAAGAATATCGAAAGTTCAATTGATTTTGAGAATTGGCTGAAAATTGAAAATATTAACTGACAGAAATAACTACAAATGGCCCGCAAAAAATCGTCAAATTTGAGCTAGTAGCTCAAATCGTTTAATGAGTCTTTATCCAGTACTCATGAGAAGAGATTCTATAGCCTATACATAACGGTTCTTTGTTCTTGAAAAAGGTGAGCAATCATAATTTAGGCAATAGGCTATAGCGACAAAGATTTTTGTTTATAGGAACAGTTGATAGCTATTTCTGTGGAAGAATGGAATACAGGTGATAGAACTAACATATTTCTATTAGAGGTGTGAAAACAACTGCAAATTTTTTTTTTTGGTTTCAGTTCAGCAATTCAAGTGAATTTTAAATTGGGATATTAAAGAGAACGTTTTTGGACACTAAGATAACATTTTCGGACACATAAGGAATGACACAATCTTAGTCTCCAAAAATGTTTCAAACCCAATTATTATTTTGAAACATAACAAAGCGTTATCAAAAATCGCTTATAATAGAAAAATCAATCTGCAGTTATCTGCTCTTTAGAAAATTTGCAAATTATAAAGATATGGATATTAAAGGCTGTGTAACAGCGGGAAGGTCTGTAAATAGTGCCGAAGCTGATTAACAAAATGGGGAAGTGAGAAATGATTGGACGTAGTGATGAAGACGGAGACATTATGGAAAGATGAAGAATGAAAAGGATGTGGGTGAGCGAGCGAGTAAGTGAGAGAGAGAATTAATGAGAAGGACCTCCACAACAGACTGGAAATAATTATCACGCTCTGTGTTGAGTTATCGATGGCTGGCAGCATGTGACGTCAACCAGCAGTTGTAGGTCTATAAGATGCGAGAATCAGCTGTTCTATGACGAATGAAAGTGAACATCTAAAAAATTCAGTTGGTTTCAAACGGTAGCCATGGCTTAATAGTAAAGATTGACACTTAGCCCGTTATTGTAATGTGTATATTAACTGAGTTACATACAGCGAATTAAGTTTCATTAACCCAAAAATTAAATTGGCTATAACTTTTTTTCTGAAAGCAGCAGAAACTTTATTTTTGTTCATTCAACTGTGCTCTATGGGTCGTGTGGTTCCCGTATAGCATCTGCACATTACTGTCATGTGATAGCTAATCTTTCAACTATTTCCAGTCACACAGGCTTGTACTATTATGTTTCTGAAGCGTTTTCAGCATTTAATTAGAAAAGTTATTATATAAGAATAGGAACGACCTGCTTCTGCAGGCTTGTTATAAGTGAATAAGTGTTCTGATTGAGATAATTATAGAATAGGCATACAGTAATCATGAATGAGAGAGTGGAGAAATGATGAAGAAAGAAGAAGGAAGATGTAACAATGATGTTGTTGAATAATTTGTTTGTACTTGGAAAGTAAATACTGTACTCTGTAACTGATAGAAACATCATATGTCATGTGTTCCAGTTGACAATAAAATTCCATGAATAGTCTATGGATTGTTATGAAAATGCTAATGATGTAATTTCGATTGTCTTCAACCAACTGCAAGCAATATTACGTGACTTTTGAGAAGTAATAAGTCTATAAAAAACAAAATTTCATCATTCTAGTGCCATATGGGACCTCAAAGTCATGTACTGGTTTTTAAGCTTACAAGACTCATTTATGAAGAGAAAAGATAATAATTTTATTTAGAACATGTTTAATGATGAAATAATGCATAAAAAGCATTCAGCACCATGACTACTTTCTGACATATGAAGCATAGCACAGGCTAGCAATCCATATGGGAACCTGTATAGCGCTTAACATGCTAAAAACCCCTACAATCCTATCCTGATGAATTAAAAATGAGATTGAACTAGGAAATATTTCTCGGTGTCAAAAACCAATCTAAGTCACCTGTTGGGTGTTGGCTGTTGGCTTACTCCAATCAAGCACCAAGTAAGCCATAAAGGAACAAAAGTGGTACATCAAGTTAGCCCAAAGTGGCACTAAGTGGTAGTTGAGTGTGCAATACTGCACTAACTGGACACTGAGTGTGCAGTAAGTGGGCACAGTGGCTCAGTAAAATAACTCACAGTGGGCGTGAGCTTATCTTGCAATTAGCTTGAGTGCTTACATATTCGAGCTGAAAGGGCTCACAGTGAGTGTCACCTTAGCTTGCAACTGGCTCGTGAATTTGAATAGTAGCATTGAAATTGTTGCATAATGTGGTGCAATTACACAGACATGTTTTTTCCTGCATAGATATGACTCATAGCATTGGAATGCAACAGTTTAATGTGACATCATACAGATTAGTTGAGACCAGAATGAGTAAGTAAAGGCTGGTGGGCAGGGCTAGTGATGGAGTGGGTGTCTCACCCTCTCTCTCACTCTCTACCCTCTTTTTTCTGTTGGAACTGCTTCAATGAAAGCAACGCAAGGTAACTTGTCACCTATCAGCTCATGCTGGTCAGTGATGATGTTGGGGTCGTGATGGTTGGTAGTGCTGGAGTGGATCCTGGAAGGATGTTGCAGCCATCCTGGTTGCAGCCATCCCTGCTGCAAGCTGCTGGAAGATGTTGGGACCTTGGAACCATGCAAACATCATGGATCCTTGCTCTTATTGTCTTTGAGCAGACTGCTGTATCCTGAGGCCCCTCCTCTGTCCACAGCATATTCACTGGCGGTGAATGTTGAAGTTTGACATCTTTAAAGGAAAATAATGATAGTACTTTGTTATTTCACAATATTGTTCAAGGTTGTCCCAGAAGTCTCCATATTATACTACGTACATAGTATTGGCTTGGATGAGATCATTCATTATAGGTTATCCATTTTGAGGTTATGTCGACTTTAGATTCAGATGTAATGCAATAGATTATATAGTATTGGCTTTGATGAGATTATTCCTTATAGGTTATCCATTTTGAGGTTGTGTTGACTTTAGATTTATAGGTTAGATGTACTGCAATAGATTACATAGTTTTGGCTTGGATGAAATAAAGGGGTAGATTTTGGAGCAGGGGTGAATTTAGAGGGAGGGGGGTGAATCACAAAGTGGTGAGTGAATTTTTGGGTGGGGTTTAATTTCGTAGTGACGAGGGTCTATTTTGGTGAGGATTGGTGAATTTTGGGGTTTGAGGGTTGGGTAAATTCTGTGGTGAGGGTTAATTTCAGGGTGAGGGGTAAATTATAAGGTTTGGGGGTAAATTTTGGTGGAGAGGGTTTATTTCTGGTAAGGGGTAATTTTGGTGAAAAGGATTAATTTTTGGGAGGGGTGTTAAGTTTGGATGGGGGGTCAGTTTCTGAGTGGGGGGGTTAATTTTATGATGGGAACTGTAAGTTTTTGGGAAAGAGGTAAATTTTGGGTATGGGTAATTTATGGGGTGGGGGATGAAATTTGGTTGAAGGGATACATTTTGGTGAGGGGGGCTCATTTTTGGGGAAGGGGGAAGGTTGATTTTGGTGAGGGGGTTTAATATATTTGAGAAGGGTTCAGGGGGAATTTTTTTTTTGAAGGGAGGTGGTAGGTGGGCAAGATGGTGCAGGAGGGCAAGAGTGAACAGGGGGGCATGGGCCTGGGGGTGGTGAGTTAAGGGGGTGGGATGGTCCCGGTTGGGGATGATGGGGAAGGGGAGGAAGGGTTCAAAGAGTGGGTAGTGATTGATTAGGGTGCAGGGGGGTTACATCATTGGTGCGCTATGGGTCAAGTTCAAAGGTCAAAGGTCAAGGTTGTGCCAGGACTGGCTCAAGTTTGCACCAGAAATCTCAAATATATACTACTGTCTCTATAATTATGTAACTTATCAATTAACCAACAAATTAATTATTTTCCAGATGTCTTATGTCCAGATTTTTCCTTCAAAAGACAGAGCTAAAAGTGAGTAACTATTTCAATTCATAGTATTATCTTGTGCATGAATATGTGAGCAAAAATAAGCAGTAAGTCATGTGATTTGAATGAAGCCTAGAGGCCTCTGAACCTTTTTCAAACAAAGGGACAGTGTACAAGCCACACTGTGTCTGAAAAGTAGAGGAAGGTCAACCATGTTCAGTGGCGTAACGTTTTCCAGTTGGGCCCCCCCGCAACCGATTTTCCGGGCCCCTCAAAATCATATAAATATCCCCCCTCACCATTGCCACCCCAACCCCTCCCTGAAAAACTTGCATAATTATTTTGTGGGCAGTTATAATTATGTAAGAACTAAAAACCTTTTTATAAATTAATTTTAAAATTCAATCATGTTTTAAGGGGGGCAAGTCTAATGATTTGGGCTGTAGCGTGCGGGCTTCTGAAAGATGGAAATAGTTGAGAGTTGATTATATTATAAATAATTAATCTTGAAACATAGAAAACCTTGAAATTGATGTCTTCCATAGGATCCACATTCACATCCTCCTTGTAAGCACCTTCGCTCCTTTTCCCAGAAAATGTGTTCTCTCAGAATTCGCCTCATTTGCAGACACGGACACAGGTTCAATTTTTAATAAAAATGCATTTTATCTAAATTACCGCGAAATTACTAAGTCAGGAAAAGAGAAAAAAATTAAGAAATTTATTCTTAAGAGACAGAAGATAGAAAACGTAAACTACTTATACAGTACTTGATCCTATATTATAAGAAAAAAATTCAACTGCGTTGGGAGAACTTACAATTGTTCCAAAACTATCATTTACATGCTTATACAATAATCACGTAATTTATCCGATATATCAAGGGTATAAATATTCCTTCTGAGCTTCTGAGCATATTGTTTAAAAATGTACTAGTCGATAAAAAATAGAAATAACTAGAGCATGACCGTACAACATCACAATACTATAGACGCAGCATGTTGAAAAATAGAATAGAAATGAAAAAAAAATGGCACTCCAAATAATAAAATTCACGATCACGAACTCAATAATGAATAAACATACGGTTTACTCTAGGCAAATTTACCGGACACGTGTATCCAACAGGACGATTCAAAAGAGACTGAATTCAAAATACTGTATGAAGAAAAATATTGACTTTAATTTCTACACAACTCCCACCTTTCCATTACTTCGTATATGCTAATATACATTGAGGAATTCGATGGGGAAATAGTATTAATTTCCTCTAATATTTGCACTGTGGAGACATAGCCGTCATGATTTATAACAGTCTAGATAAGTTTGTTTGAAGAGTGTTTTGTCCTCGGTATGTCTCCATTCCCGAAGTCACAACATCCTGCTTCTGAATTGCTTCACTATCTGCGAATTATCTGCTATCTGGGAATTAATTGATAAAGTAAACAATAAACATGGGCCTGACAATATTTAGCCAATTCATTCTTTCTTTCTTCCTTCAGTGTTTCAGTTTTATTTCTTTTGGAAAAAAATTTTCATTTCAGTCTGGGCACGGGCCATTTCTTGAAAAAATATATTTTCATTCCGGGCCCCCTTATAGCCCGGGCCCCCCCGCGCCGCGGGGTCTGCGGGGGTGTACGTTACGCCACTGACCATGTTGGGAGTATTGGTAGGAAAGGTAGGTGAACCTAAATAGAACAGGTTCTTTAAAAAGACATATTCATGATTATATTTTTTGGTAACTCAAACTGGAACAGCGAACAAAAGCTGTGATGTTTTCATGACGAAATATTCAATGAACAATCTAATATCAAAACGTACATTGTATTTCAATTGAACATATGATTTTCAATCTCTGTTACTGGAGATACTAACAAACAGCACAATTCACAAATTCGACTAAACAACAAAGTTACTCTTCAGAAATACATCCCTCCAGTATATTTGGAAAGAGTGAGCGAAAATCATATATTTAATTGAAATACAGTGTCAGTTTTAATATTAAATTGAATAAACGCTTTTGTGACAAAGAAATGCTAAGAAAGGTCTTTCTAGATGAATATGTTGTTTTCGTTCTCTCTGGCTCATGTTCACTCGCACACACACACCCTCTTTTGCTCTTCCTCCCTAGTCGTTTTGATTGCAGTGAAAGGCTACTCTATTTTAAGTGAGTTGACACTGAATTACTCTCTCTGGTGTGAATTACTTATTTATTGGTGTGGAGGGAAATTTGTTAATACATAATAATATTGAAGAACAGCAAATTTCGGATTATTTTGTTCATAGGCTAGAGCTAAATGAAATAATTAAGTCGATAAATGAATCAATTAATTATACAATCAAGAGCCTAAAAAATAAGAAATCTGAGCAATTGGGGATTTTTTTTAAAGAAAGGCTAAAAATAAAACTGTTCAATCTGGCAAAGTAATATTTTGAAATAGGCTGGCTTGGTCCTAACATGTGTACAAAGTGAAAATCTCAAATTTTCCAAACAAGTTGTTCAAGAAATAAGCTAAAAAATTGCCAATTACTAAACATTTTTTAGATGAGCTAAAAAAATGAAAGA